>JAQPPZ010002949.1:0-172845 GCA_028583015.1 Wollemia nobilis
CTCTCTATTTTACTTAGTAGAAAAATATCTAACAAATTTCTGCAGGTTTCATTTAGTTTTTAATGCTTTCTCAAAAATATTTAAATATTGCTATTTAAATATAAGGAAGTATTGTAGACCATCATTTTTTCATTGCTACCTCCTTCATTTTATAAATACTGCAAGTTATTTCAATATCAAAGGCGATCTTTGACGCTGTCAGTTTTAGGCAGCAACAATCTAACGTTTTTCATAGGGAAATATATTATTAAAATTATGTCCTCTTGACAAAGTCTTTTTTCTTTTAGATATATATTTTATGCAGCGTACATGAAAGATAGCTTCACTGGTGAGTTTCGGGAAGCATCGTTGGTGAGCTTCACTGGTAAAGAGATTTCCTCTTTGTAACCAATTTTCTACAGGTTTGAGATCCACAATGCCAATATCTCTGTGAAGCCTTTGGAAGATAATTATTGGACTCTTGTTCAACTAATTTCCCCTCTTACTATTTCATAAAAGAGTGTAATTTTTTCCGTATTTATTTAAGGTGGATATCGATTAACGTGAGCTCCTATGTCTTCATTCTTTTGGCTGACCTCATTTTTGGGTCACCCATTTATGACGTAGACATAATTTGTATTAAATATATAAAATATTCCTTTGGGGGGGCTTTAGAGTGCATATTTTTGCACTCTTATGTGCATAGGGGGGTGCTTACTTTTCGATATTTTCTTTGCATAATATCTCCCACTAGTATATTAGATTAGATATCTAAAAGTTCATTTCATATCTAAAGGTTAATTTCAAGTTCAAATTAAAATAATTGAATGATTTTTCAAAAGAAATATACTCAATAGTATATTAGATTAGAAAACTAATAATTCTTTTCATTAATTTATAAAATTTTATTTACAACATTTGGATTATAAAGTTAATTTCCTTTTCATATTACATATATAAAAAAAGTATTTTATTTTATGAAAGGAAATTATCATTTTTGGTATTTATTCCAAAATTTATTTATAAAAAAATATGTTAAAATATTGATATATTCAAAAATTAATCATTTTCAGATTACATATGTAAATAATTTTTTTAAGTTTTGCTTAAGCAATATATTAAAAAGTTTCAAAAATTCCTTTCTTTTTCCATAAATATCTTTTGTCTATGTTCCATGTATCAAGGTCCTAAAAACTTATAGTCTCCTTCACATAAGGGCGAGTTTTTTAGAAACTTGGTATAACGTTCTGACAAATATTTTCTTATCAAAAAGTTTACTTTGGACATCTCTCAACTTATAGTCTCCCTCTTGTAAGGGCGGGTTGTTGAGATCACCTTTCAAACTTTTTTACCCCCATGCATTTCAAACCAAAAAACTTCTTATGCTCACAATACTTATAGTTTCCCTCAAGTAAGGGTGGGTATTGTGATCCATTGAAGATTTGGAAATCTAAAGCAAACAATCATAGGCCTATTTATACTTATAGTTTCCCTCTAGTAAGGTCGGGTATTTTTTAGTTACCTATTTTTGAACAAGCTTCATTTTTCTCTTTATATTCCTTTTTTGAAATTTTAAAGGGGGTATATTAATTATCTTAAAGTCCTCAAAAATGAATTCAATTGAGTCTCTCATCCCTCATAATTTTCACACTTGGAAACCTAAAATTCTAAATCTCATCTCTCAAAAAATTCTTACTCATTTATTAGAAGAAAATCAACCAGAATTTGATAAATAATATGAAATATTTGTTCATAAAGGGAAAATGCATGAAATTATGGGTATTATTAGCACCAATATTCATGAAAGCTTGTGGTTTCATATTACAGATTGTAAAACTCCTCATGAAATTTGGGAGAAATTAAAAACCATGTTTAGAAAAGTAGAGAATATGAGATCAATGCAACTAGAAGCTGAATTAACTTCTTTATCTCCTGAATATTTTAGTAGTATTATTGATTTCCTCACTAAGTTCAAATAAATCCTCACTCAATATAAATGCAATGGGAAGACTAAGTCAGAATAAGAATGTATTTATCTAAGCCTTTCAAAACTAAATGATGTTTTTCAAATATTTGCAACCACCTTCATATCTACTAAAGATGCTCTTTGTGCAACCTTTAAAATGCCCACATTAGAAGAATTTTGTGATAGATTAACTAGGGAAGAGACCAAACTTGCTAGATATGAAAAATCTTCTTCAAAAGCCTTAGTAGCCTCCACATCCTCCAAAGAAAAATTTAGGAAGAAGGAAAAGACTCCCATTACCTATAACCACTGTAAAAAGAATGGTCACTCTGCTAAAAAATGCTGGAAAAGATTACAAGTAGAGGCAACCATAAAATATCAAAATATAGAAAATAACAATCAAATATGAAAAACCCTTAATGTTCAAGGAAAAACCTCCAAATCTTCCTCTAATTATTGGGTCCTATATTTTGGAGCAACTCATCATATGTTTGCTTCAGAGAAGTCTTTCTCTTCTATCTCCTCTAGCTCTACTCAAAGAATAGAAGTAGGAGACTCTTCCTCCATTCTTGTCAAAGGTAAAGGGAATATAACCATTGATGGTGGTCCTATAAATAATGTTCTCTATGTTCCAAAAATTACCACCAATATTCTATCCATTTATTAAATTTATACATATAGAAATGAGAAAATTGTTCTCTTCTCCCCAATAGGATTTGAGATAAGAGATTTTCAACCCCCTCATTCGCTTATAAAAAATGAGGATATTGATCATAAATCTTGTATTTTTTACTTCAAAAGCTTTCAAAATCCAGAAGGAGCCTCATATTTTGTGGCTCATAGTAATCTTGAAAGTAAAATTTGGCACGAAAGGTTTGGTCATATTAATTATAACTACCTAAAGGATTTACACACCCATAATATGGTTAAAGGATTACCCCAAGTCTCTTCTAGTGATGGGGTTTGTTCTGGATGTGCTCTTGGAAAGCAGCATCAAGATCCTTTCCACCCAAGTAGCTCTCTAAAATCCCCATTCCCTCTAGATTTAATCCATAGTGACTTAATGACCTTTCCTGAAACTTATTTTAAGGGAAAAAAGTATGCTCGTACCTTTATTGATGATTTTTCTATAAGGTCCTAGGTCTAATTTCTCAAATATAAAAGTGAGGTGTTATCCCACTTTAAAATATTGAAAGCCTTAGTTGAAAATCAAGCTTCTTACACAATCAAGAAGATTCGAACTAATAATGGGGCAGAATACTGCAGTAATGAGTTCTCCATATTTCTTTTTAATCATGGTATAATTCATCAGCATTATGTCTCCCATAATCCTCAACCAAATGGTATTGTAAAAAGGAAAAAATGTATATTAAAAGAGATGGCTAATTGTATGCCCCATTCAAGATATCTTCCAAAAAAAATTTGGGCAGAGGCTATTAACTGTGCAAATTATATTCAAAATCGCACACCTCATAAATCCCTTGATCAAATAACCCCTGAAGAAGTATGGTAGGGCTTAAAACCAGATTTTTCCAATTTCAATATTTTTGGATGTATAGTTGTAGACACCAAAACAACACCAATCTGATTATGTGACAACAAGCACCGATCGCATTGACACACACAGCCCCCAGGGCAGCCCCCAGAGGTTAAACAGTGGTCCTAACCACTCCCACGGTAGTTTGGAAGGTCAAAGGTCAATTTGGCACCTTTTTTGGCACTTTTCTCCCTAATCGTCCCACCCCAGGATGATTACAAATGGGTATTCATCCCACCCAAGGACGATTATTAGTATTCATCCTAGGGTGGGGTAAATAGTAGGTTTGATTGGAAAAAAGTCAAACCTCGACAGGTTCACCAGTTAACTACAGCTTTAGGGCATGCAATTGCGAGGAACGACTTCAAATCAAGGAGAGAGACTTCAATCATGCATGTCTTTGATTTTGGAGGCCTCATGCAAGGAGACTCTAAATCAGGGAATAATATTTTCTCTTAAAATAGGACAAGCAACTCAAGTGGCGCCCTCGCATGCGCATTCAAAGAGAGAGACCCTAGGTCTATAAATTGGTGAGTCTTCTCACCCAAAAAAAGGAGAACAGAGAGGAGCCTTTGGAGCAACGAAGTGCTTCCAAATTATATCCTCACCCATCGATTGTGCTTTTACATCCTTGATCTCTCTTTTGGAGGGAGGTTATTGGGTGATTATTGGAAGCGCAATCCGGACCCAAACCCAAACATTTGGCCACAATATCCCACAAAATTTATTGAAAACACCCCATAAGAGGTTTTGGACCCATCCCAAGTGGATTGGTGCTAAAATAGAGTCCCAAACGGCGGGCGTCCTGCCCCCGAGCACCCCCCAAACTGTCGTAGTCCTAATCGCCCCACCCCGGAGCGATTAGAAATTTGTGGCAAATTTCCTTGGTTTTTATTTTGCATCTGATTCTAGGTTGTTTACATATGCTTTCATTTAAATTTCATGTGATTCTGACAAGTTTTGATCATGCTTTTATCATTTCCCGCTTTCACTAACACGCAGGTAGCATCATCAAATTCCTAGTGATAGAGGCCAAATTGGGAAAATATGACCTTCTGGGTCTTCCAAAAATACCCCCAATTAGCTAACCCCCAACTTTTTAGGTGATTTTGAGCTTCCCAGATGTGACATTTGGGATAGTGCTTTTTGACGCTTTGTTGCAGGTCTATTCGTCCCACCCCGGAGCGAATACGAATATGTGGTGAATTTTCTGATTGTTCTATTTGCAGTGTCTTCCTTGTGATGTTTTGATGCCCCTATCAAGTTTTTAGTTCATTTGGATCTATTTCAGTTATCGTTTTATTTATATTTTGCATGTACTAATCGCAGGCTTGGGGATTGCATGTTTCATTTTATCTACAGGTGCTACTGACTATTTTTTGTCTCCTTGAATGTAGGGTCTCAACATTAGAGGAGAAGCAAGGATTCAAGACTCATCAATGCAAGTGGTGGTGACGTTTGGTCTGCCCACTTTACAATGTGGGCACGCGAAAGAAGGAATGGCATCCATTGATGTGACAAGAACACATTTAACGCTCCTAGCCCCTAAAAATGGAGGAGGTGAATTGTAACCGAGTTCTGAAGCATATTAATAAAAATGGATTTCTTCCATATTGGATTTTTATTTGGTTTCGATTCGTTTAGGCTTCTTTCCTTTCATGCACTTTCAATTCATGGGATTTAGCGTTATCTTTTGTTTTGGTTACATCGCATCTTGGATTTTCCTTTTTGTTTTCGTATCCTCATGATTTCAGTGGTGATCATGGTGGGACCTCTGTCCCTTGATTTTAAGATTAAATTTTTGATCAAAAGTTGCTTGTTTTTGCTTACAGGTATCAATCTTTCAAGCATTGGACTGTTGCTCGTTCCATCCTATAATGAATACAGAGCTAGAATTCATGCCACCCTGAGACGAATAGGAATTCATCTCACCCTGGAATGAATACAGATTTATTATTCATATCACCCTGGGATGAATAGCTCTCTATGCAATTTTAGGGCAGAAATTCAGAGGTAGGGGTCCTAAACACCTTCTATCATTTTTAGCTTTATGTTTTCTGTTTTCTGGTTATTTGCTTGCATAGGAGAGTTTGAATGCTTGTTTTCTTCATTTATGCAAATTAAAAAGAACCCCACACACCACATGGTAATTGAAACAACAAGGAGTTGGTCGTAAAACCCCAACCCTTGATCAAGACCAACGATGGATTTCATCACCACCTTGGCTTGAAATATTGCATACATAACCTCGATCGTCACTGTTGCTAGACGTAAATCCTAACGAAATCTGACCAAGTGTAGCGGGGGTGATTCCCAGCGCATGAGGATAAGTCTTCTATGGTAGGTGTCATAAATAGAGTGATTCCCCTTCCGTACCACCTATGTTCCATGTACCATCTGCTCTCACGTACCTATAGTCTCCCTCATGTAAGGGCGGGTATATAGAGAGGTTCGGTATATCGGCCTAGAAATGGTATATCGAAGGGGCGTCCTTTTTTGGGAGTCATAAGAGCTATCATATTGCATTTGTTACAAAATTTTCTTTACAAAACTATCAAAACAAACATCAAAACACACTGAACCAGATTTAGGGCACACTTTTAATCTTTAAACGAGATAATCATTGCTTTAATTGTGTGTTTCCCTTCTATTTAGTGTAGCATAAGAAATCCTAAAGAAGATAAAAATGCACACATCACCATGGTGTACACCCGTAGCCGAGCCCAATCATGGGCAGGAGCTATAGAGAGTGCACAAAGGGGGACAAGTCACCTTCGATATAGTCCTAAGGACTTGGTCATCCTACCTTGGTGGCCTGACACACAAGATAGTCCACATCATGCCATTACATAATAGGACTATAGAGGCACCTCTTTGAGGGGCACCCCCACTCAGCATAGATCTTTTCAAGAAGAGGACCTACACGTGGCACTCAACATAGACAGGAGGGCTCCCTTAGATGCTCGTTATGAGTGGCCTAGTGATGAAGCGCTAGAGCAACATAGGGTCCATAAGGAGGGGCCACATGATTTTGTCATCCCTCCTTTACCCCTTATTATTGTTAGAAACACTAGACAAAATCTAGAGCACAAGGCTCTCCAGACAGGGCAAGCCAATTCTTCTTGCCCATTTCACACATACGAAAGGGAGTACGAGGAAGACCACTACATTCCTCAAGAGAAACACACAGCATGGGGGCAATGTGCCTCCACACCTGCTATGTATCAGGATCACCCAATGAGGCCAGAGCCCCGGGTGAATGCCGCTAACCTCAATAGAGGAAAGCAACCCATAGGGATCTTGGATCATCACGATCGAGATAGACATGTAGGAGAGGCATCTAGGCTTCCTAAACACAAGACGATAGAACAAATTGACTTGGCATTTGCCAAACATGCCGCCCGCCAAGCGCAAATCATGTAGCTCAAGCAAGACCAAAAATAGTTAGAGCATCTATATCACCTTAGGAAAGAGCACATCTAGACACCAAACAGATGAGCTGCTCCACAACACTATGCCTGAGAGGGTTCCAACCCCTCAAACATAGAGGGTAGAAAGGCATAACCCCCTAGTACAAGATAGGTCTTCGAGACCTTACCAAGTGCTACCTCCGTGACCCCCTAGACCTGAGCAGGAGGCCACTCCCAGAAACAATGATGGGCACCCTCTACGGGCACCCACCCATGGTCATAGGTCTCACCCGAGAACTCCTCAAGAAGCTTATGAGGAGTATGAGCAAGAAGAAGAGTGGGCAAAAATGCCCTACCAAGGCAGAGGGGGCGATATTTGGCCACCCCTCTATAGGCCTCAAGTTCCCCGCAACCCACAGTGGGAGCAAACCAAGGAGGAAGAGATCAAATCCTCCGATGCATATAAAGCATTGTTAGAGTGCTTAGAATCTATGGAGACCAAGACTTTTGGGCCCCAAAAGCCCACTTTATGCCATCTTCGCAGTCACCCTGTGCATCCATTAGTTCCAACGCCACCATACCCTAACCACTTTAAACTGACCCAGTTGGCACTCTTTATAGGGGAGGAGGATGCCCAAGAGCACGTGACTAGATTCCTGAGCCAATGCTTTGGAATTTAGGACAACGATGCTTTGTTACTAAGAACATTTATAACCACGTTCGTAGGCCCTACCTCGGATTGGTTCACTCAATTACCAAAGCACAACATCAGTAACTTAGATCAGCTAGTGGATGCGTTCCTCGAATGCTTCGCCTTCAACACCAAGAAGAAGGCGTCACTAAGTGACCTAGCTAGCCTCAGGAAGTATGAGGAAGAAACCATGGTGGCATATGGGAACCGATGGAGGACGTTGCTTTCAAAGCTGCCCTACCTCCCTCCCATGTCTGACCTGACCCAAATGTTCTCAAAGAGCTATTTGAGATCGATCTCCGTGCTATTGCAGCTGCAAAAATATGCCACTTTAGAGGAAGCTCTGGTGCAAGCCAGAATCATTGAGGAGATCAAGATACAAGATGGCGAGATTGCCAAGCCAAAGAAGAAAGAATGGTCTAAGAACACCAAAATAGGGACCACACAACAGAAACCCATTGCGATCAATCAGGTTGCTATAAACGTCCCTAAGCCTACACAAGCAACACAACCCCAAAAGGCTAACTATCAGGCGGTGCCTCTTAACAGTTATGACAGAGAAAATTAGAGGCAAGAACAAAATCAACAGCGTCACCCTAGGCGACAGTTCACACCTTACACAGAGTCCAGGGACTCCCTATTTGACCACTTGTCAGTGGAAAACTTGATCAACCTGCCCGAGATTCAAACCATAGACCCCAATGCGCCAAAGCCTAAGGGGTACAGGGAGGACTTGTACTGTAGGTTCCACAGACGGAAGGGACATGACCTTAATGCATGTTGGAAGTTTAAAGGCTTGGTGCAAGACTTAATCGACAACAAGACGCTGGTAGTGGACAACCCCGTAGCACCAAACAACCAATAGATGGGAGTATTCAGAGATCCCCTACCTACCCATGATGCATAGGCAAAACCCCTTCAATTCAATGAGGTGACACAGAATTTCCCCATGCAGGGGTATGTAGGGATGATAAGCATAGTGACTAGGAACAGGAGGTACCCAGGAGCTACCCCTGCAGCGGCCACAGGAGAGGTTCCATCGATGTCACAACCTCAACAACACCCTACGCAACCTCCCCCGCCTAGACCAGTGGCCATGATTCGGACTAGACTTACCCAAAGTCTAAGGACCATGTCGGCTAGGCTCTCCATATACGAGCTCATTCAACAATTAGTGCCTCATCGGGAGGCTCTAATGGAGATATTAAAAGCCATCGAGCTACAGCCCCATGAAGCAAATTCTTTCAACAACTTTGTGGGACACGTAAAACAATGTACAAAACCAGTCATCACCTTTAGAGAAGATGAATTGAAATCAGTGACTGGTGATGTGGCGGATCCACCCCTACACGTCATTGCATGGGTCAATGGGATTCCGTATAAGAGGGTGTTGGTGGACACTGGCTCGTCCAGTAATATAATTACAACAACAACATTGAAACATCTAAAGTTACCGACATCTCACATCGTGGCCTCCACCTATACTCTTCGAGCATTCAATGATGCAATATGCTCGACGGTTGGCACAATTGTCCTACCCATCCAAGTGGGACAAAAGACTATTCATACATTGTGCCACATCTTGGAAGGTGAGATGGCCTATAATATCTTGCTGGGGCGGCCTTGGATCAGGGACATGAAGTGTGTCCCTTTGATAGCTCATCAGTGCCTAAAGTATACATTTAAAGGACAAGTGCATGTAGTCCCGACAGACTTAGATCCCTTCAAGTACTATAATACGGTGCAGATAATGTCACAATAGACCCTTCAATCAAGTCTATCAAATCCCCAGTCGGGTCCATCTTCCTCATCTGGTCCTTCACCAACGATGCCACCCACGGTGGCCACACCAAAGGACAAGGGAAAGAAACCCCTAGAAGAGGAACCACCCCTCATCTCAAACATCTCTATCGAAGAGATGCCTAGCCGAATGGAAGTTGAGATGCCTAGTTCACCCCACATGGAGTGGACTCAAGAAGAACTCCCATTCGCTCCCCCTCAATCGCCAACGATCACCGTTGAGATGGCCAACACGGGCCTGGGGGAGTATCTAGTGTGGAACATTGTAGCAACACCCACACTTGAGTCCATGCAGGATATGGGGAGACCTCGACTCCCCATCGAACTCTGTGGTTCCTCTAGGTTACCCACCCAATCAGATGAACTTTTTTTATGGGGGCCTGGATAATGGCATTGAACCTTACATGCAAGAAGACGAAGATGAAGAGCCTTTTGCTGAGGACGTCAACTATTTGTCCAACCCAGATTTTGCTTTGAGATATCTTGGCCAATGTAATTGGCATGGATATGGGTTGGGTAGGTATGAACAAGGAGTGCATGTTCTTTGCCAACCAAGATATCAAATGTCGTACGACAAGTCAGGAGTAGGGTTCAACCACCCCTTGCCCTTGGACATCTTGGTAGAGAACATGCAAGGCCTAGGGATAGGCAACAAGGATGGGTTGGCATTAGATCCATATGCCAATCCTAACACCACATATACATTGGGGGATTATCTCCCATTGCTAACAACCAACCTTGTTGACCTTAACAACCCTTTCCCTTCGGTCAAAAAGGGAGAAAGTTTGAGGACTCACCTACAAGAGGGATATAGACAAGACCAAGAAGGGTCTTCAGAAGATGAGTCGGAGTACGAGGTAGCACCTTGGGATCCTTTCGAGTCTGATAGCAATCATTCACAAGTGACTCCTATGGATGATTATCAGGAGAGCTTCCTGACAATGTTCCCTTTGGATGCTCCAATTGAGCATATGCCACCTCAAGAGAATCAGGTCCCCTCACAAAGAGCGGAACAACCCCGATGGGACCACATTAATTTTCTCGAGCAAGATGAGCCTCATATGTCGCAAATAGCTATTGGAGCCAACGAAGGCCTTTGGATCTCCGACAGTGATTATGAAGATGAAACTGAGATGGCCTATCTCAATCATATGCGATAGCAACAATATCCCTTGGACATAGATGACATGTTTGAACAAATGCACATAGGGCCAAGGCATAGGTGGCACCTAAACCAGGTGTAGTTGGACCAATTACTGCACCCGCCACTCCAGGTATACAGAGAACATCTTCCGCCTGGAGACCCTATAGAGCCATCAGTGCCTAGGGTGGACCCTGTCCTCTTATCCACACATAGGGCCGATCCATTTGTGCCAGTACCCACAGAGCCAGATCCGGAGCACAAAGATCACCTAGGATGTCCGAGTAACCACACCCATGGTAATGGAGACCAAAATAATTTCATTAACATGATCTCCATTGATTTAACTGCCCCCATCCATAATCCAGCTGACCCCACATGATCATTGCATCTAGACCTAGATGCTATAGACTGGGATCATGCTGACACACCGCCATCCCCATCAGAGTATTGGCCTTGTGGTGGGATGTTCCATTTCACCCCAGGACAGACTCAGGATGTCTTCCATGTTGAAGAGGAACCCGACGTTCCAAATGATGATCTAAATTCAGCAAATGATATCCACCTGATCCCAACTCCACACCAGTTGGAGGATGGATCCCACATGTCAGTCGAGGAGACAACTGATGTAGACATCGGCTTTGATCCAATGAATTTGCAAATCATCAAGTTGGGGGTAAGTCTATCCCCCGAAGAGCAAGCCGACTACATTGCCCTTCTCAAAGAGAAGAAGGAGGTTTTTGCATGGTCCTACAAAGACATGCCGGGGCTAGATCCGTAACTAGTCACGCATAATCTTACGCTTGATCCGAAAGTCAAGCCAGTAAAGCAAAAACTACGTAAGATGCACCCAACAGTGGCCTTAATGGTCAAATATGAATTACAAAAGTTATTGGATGCACAGTTTGTCATCTGCATGGATTACCCACCATGGTTGTCCAACATGGTGCCCATCAAAAATCCTGACGGGAGGATTCGCATATGCACCGATTTTTGAGATCTAAACAAAGCGAGTCCTAAGGATGATTTCCCATTGCCTAGCATTGACACATTGGTAGATGCTACATCGGGCCATGAAATGCTTTCCCTCATGGATGGTTTCTCGGGATACAATCAGATTCGTATTAATCCCGAGGACCAACTAAAAATGGCGTTCACTATGCCTTGGGGGACATTTTGTTATAAGGTCATGCCCTTTGGCCTTAAAAATGTTGGTGCCACCTACCAACGTGCCATGACGTACATCTTCCATGATCACATGCATAAAACTTTGGAAGATTACATGGATGATTTGTTGGCCAAATATCTTTTGCGCCCAGATCATCTCGATGACTTAAGCAAGATCCTCGATCGCCTCATTGAACATAAAGTCAGACTAAACCCCAAGAAGTGCATATTTGGCATCACATCTAGAAAGCTCTTGGGTTACATAGTCTCCAAATGAGGAATCGAGGTAGACCCACACAAAGTCAAGGCAATCCTTGAAATGCTTCCCCCAACTACCATCAAGCAGCTCAGAAGCCTACAGGGAAAGGTCACGTCGATCAAGTGCTTCATAGCGTAGCTATCTGACAAGTGCCGACCCATGAATAAATTATTGCACAAGGGGGTAGCATTTCAATGGGATGACGAGTGCTAGTCAACCTTTGACGACATCAAACAATACTTGGCTTCGCCACCAGTATTGGCACCACCTAGACCAGGAGTGTCATTCTACTTATACATCTTAGCTACTGAGGTGGCACTGGGTGCCATGCTAGCCCAAAAAAATGAACTACACAAAGAATAGGCTAATTACTATCTTAGCCACACCCTGGTCAGTTATGAACTTAACTATGCATACGTTGAGAAGCTATGCTTGGCGGTGGTGTTTGCTACCAAAAAGCTATGCCACTACATGCTCAGCAATAAGACGTATGTTGTGTCTAAGGAGAATCCATTGCGATACATGATGAGTCATACTTATCATAGTAGCCGCACGATGAAATGGATCATGTTGTTGACAGAGTTTGACATAGAATTCATTGGACAAAAATCCATAAAAGGTCAAGTCATCGCCGATCAACTAGCAGAGGCTCCTCTTGAAGACGATCAGCCTCTGACCATAGAACTACCTGATGATGGGGTCTTCCATGTTTCAAAATTGCCAGATTCTAATGAGCCTGAGTCACAGGCTGACATGACCCTATTCTTTGATGGTTCTAAATGTGAGCAAGGAGGTGGCACGAGAATTGTATTCTTCACACCGCAAGGGGCTCCAATGCCTCTATCATTTAAATTAGACTTCTCATGCACCAACAACAATGCAAAATATGAAGCCTTGCTCATAGGTCTTCAAACAACAATCACCATGAACATCAAATGTTTAAACATCTTTGGTGATTCACTGTTAATTGTCAATCAAGTCAAAGGGGTATTCCAATGTAAATGCCCAATTCTGTAGGCCTACAAAGCCCTTGTGGACAAATTCCTGGCATAACTTGAATGGTACGACATCGAGGCACTCCCTCGATCATCGAATCATTTTGTGGACACTATGGCCTCCTTGGGGTCACTAATCCTGCAAGACCCTTCCGATGAGATGACAACCATTCAGGTCAAAACATTATCACAATCCATGATGGAGCGTGCACGCTCTGACCTAACGCCAGGAATCCACCTAATCTAGATTGAACCATCTCAGGATCGGTTCTCTCGAATCCACGATTTTCTGACTCGAGCCAACTGGGGATCCTTGTTCTCCCTGACCCCTCTTAATAGCAACACAACGCTATTTTTACAAGTTCTTTCCCGCTCAACTTTTGCTAGGGATGAACTTCAAGAGGGATTGGTCATTCATACCATCGAGGTTTTCGATCAATAGGATTGGTACACACCCATTAGGGATTACCTCAAGCTAGGTAACCTCCCACTTGGATTGACACAAGCCATGAAAAGATCATTTAAATAGAAAGCGGCAAAACATGTCTTGCTAGGAGACATTTTGTATCATCGAAGCTATGAAGGAATCCTCCTCCATTGCTTGGACCAGTAGGAGTCTGCTTGGGTGATCACCCAAGCCCATGATGGTACATGCGGTGGCCACTTCAGTGGTATGGCCATCGCAAAGTGCATTCTCTGCATGGGCTATTATTGGCCATCTTTAGAGCGAGATTGTTGCGCATATGTAAAGAAGTGCATGAAGTGTCAACACCATGCCAATTTGACACACGTACCTTCTCAGGCCTTGCAACCGATCCAATCGGCTTGGCATTTTTTGTAGTGGGGCTTCGATCTAATCGAAAAGATCTCCCCTGCATCGTCGGGTCATCACACGTTCATCATAACGGCCATAGAGTACTTCACCAAGTGGGTGGAAGCAATTTCGCTAACCTCTACGACTAGAACCCGCATTGCGGAGTTTATTTTACATAACATCATATGTCATTTTGGTATTCCATCCAAGATCATCTCGGATAATGGGACGTCATTCAAGAATAAATATGTGCATGCTTTGACAACAAAATACAAAATTCAGCATAGTTTTTTGACACCCTATTATCTGCAGGCAAATGGGCAAGCAGAGGCGTCAAACAAAATGCTAGTCGCCATCCTCAAAAAGACCATTGTAGATAGTCATAAGGATTGGCACATTCAAATCCTGCTTGCCCTATGGGCTTATCGCACTAGCATTCGGACGCCCACTGGGGCAACTCCATTTTCGTTGGTGTATGGCTCCGAGGCTGTCATGCCTCTCGAGTTGGAAATCCCTTCCCTACGCATTTCAATGCAAGAGTTCATCGATGATGACACTGCATGGTAGGCCCGTTTAGACCAACTTACGTTGCTCGATGAACGACGCGTCAATGCTCTCGAGCATTTACGTATCTATCAAGAGCGACTTAAGAAAGCATACAACATGAAGGTCCACCTGAGGGACTTTCAGGTTGGTGACTTGGTCTTAAAAGAGAACCAACAGAATTCTAATTTGCCGCCCCATCTAAGGGACAAGTTCGTGGTAAACTGGTTAGGTCCTTATGTGATTGATAGTAAAATAGGACCTGGAACATACCGGCTCGCCTCTCTTGAAGGAATCAAGGAACTAGAACCCTTGAACATCAGTCATTTAAGGCTATTCCACATTTAGAGAGAGCCATAGTCCACCCAAAAGCTCCAAGGATTCCCACAATCGCTTGGTCAACCCCAAAAATGCCCCAAAGGTGTCCATAAACCCTTTGGTCAAACCAAAAGCTCCAAGGATTCCCATAATCGCTTGGTCAACCCAAAATGCCCCAAAGGTGTCCATAAACCCTTTGGTCAAACCAAAAGCTCCAAGGATTCCCACAATCGCTTGGTCAAACCCAAAATGCCCCAAAGGTGTCCATAAACCCTTTGGTCAAACCAAAAGCTCCAAGGATTCCCACAATTGCTTGGTCAACCCCAAAACACCCCAAAGGTGTCCATAAACCCTTTGGTCAAACCAAAAAGCTCCAAGGATTCCCACAATCGCTTGGTCAACCTAAAAATGCCCCAAAGGTGTCCATAAACCCTTTGGTCAAACCAAAAGCTCCAAGGGTGTCCATAATCGCTTGGTCAAAATAAATATTCAAAAACAAACAAAAATAATAAAATCATCAAAAATAACAAAAAAAAATTGCATCTCAATTCCATGCATACTCGTAAAAATCAAAATACAAAAATATAAGTTGCATTAGGCATTGCATCCATACATTGCATATTTGTTGGTCATACATGTCCCAAACACCATAGACTGTAATTGCTCGGCAATTCCTTCATTTTCCACATTCCACCCATTTTATAAACACATACATCCAGAATCACACCATCCCCATTTTTAGCATAGTCAGTTGTCTCCTAATGTATGTAGGGTTTTCGTCATTCAGTTGTCTTTAAATTTCTAGCCAAAAAAATTATACAAAGTTAAACGGATTTTTAAAGGGAAAGTTTTACTTGGGTCATGCCTCGTTATGTAACATCCCTACACCAGTTAAAACACATAAAATAATTCCCAAGTTGTGTGAACGGAAGATGAAAACTACAAAGCAGTCTAGGATACCATAGGTGAAAGATTAGCCTGCTCATCCCCCTATGCGAATGGTTCAAGAGTGCTGAGAATTGACAAAAGGACAAGCTCTTCCCCATCAATTTCCCCAATAAATAGTGGTTTTCACCACTAGAAAAAATCCCAATCATCGTTGGTCCCCAAAGTTGTAAGGATTCATACTACACATCCCTGAACAGGATGGGTAGTCATCCCCAAGGCCTAAAAGGATCAATGCCATTCAAAAAAAAAATCCCCACAAGCCATCATCACGACCATCTCCACTCACCTTTGGTCTCCAAATTCGTAAGGATTCATACTACATGCCCCTGACAAGGATGGGTAGTCATCCCCAAGGCCTAAAATATCAATGCCCTTACTTCATAATATCCCTAATCCCCTTTGGTTCCCAAAGTCGTAAGGATTCATACTACACATCCCTGAACAGGATGGGTAGTCATCCCCAAGGCCAAAAGGATCAATGCCATTCACAAGCCACAAACCTACAAGCTCAACCTTACGAAGCTCAAAATGCACAATCAAATAACAGTGGTTATCACCACTATTCAAAATCCTTGCTCAAAAAGAAAAACAAAAAAAAAGAAAAATAAACCATGATTTTCATCACTATGTATACGAGCAAGTATCCTAAAACGTTGAGAAAATACAAACAAGAAGCTTGAACTTGAATCCCTGGAATTCTTAGCATTCAAAAACCATCTAGGTGATCCTCATTACGGGTTTGGTGGACAACCTACCTGGCAATGGCGGTATCCTAAACGCATGACGATATGTCTATCACATTAGCTTTGCGTGTGAGCAGACCAATGTTTGCATGTGGATGAGCTAGCTTATGGTCCCTTAGATTGTCCCATGGATTAATCTTACTAAATACAACAACGGAGTTAGTGGAGCTAATTAGGTGATCCTCAGTACAGGTTTGGTTGACAACCTATCTAGCACTGGCGGTATCCTGACAAATACCACATAAACGAACTCAATTGCACACACAGGGATGTGAAATAACTTGGTCAAACTTAAGTCTGATTTATACCTTGTTCAAAAGTCTCATGAGATAAATGTACAGTTTTGGCTAGTTAGTTAAAATATCTGAATCCCAAAAAATCTTAACTACATTTTAAAACAACTAGTACATTTCATTACGTACATCACCATCCGATAATACAAAAAATACAAAAAAAAGTTATCACATCAATCATTCCACAAATCCATCCCATACACAAAAAAAAAAAAAAAAAAAGCACAAACTCAAAAACCCCCAAGCCTAGGGCGTCGGCCACCATGATCACGTAGGATCGGTGTGATGGGAACTACCCCCTATGGTGTGGGTCCTATGGGACCCCTCAGGGTGGTTGTTGCTCGCCCCCACATCATGACCGCTAGCGCCCCCCTCATCCAATCACCTATGACGAGATGATGTTGACTACTCAGTATCACTACCCCTCATCCGACATGAAGACCCACCTCTAGAGGGCTCAGGTATCCGCCCCTCGAGGCGGATAATCTCTCCCTCCAAATCCATCCAGTGTCAAAACCACTCCACCTCCCACCGACGATAAAAAGCTACTACATCATCGTACTGCGCCAATACCTTTTCCTTCTTCGCCAGCTACATCCATAGGAGATCCATCTCCCATGCAGCATCGGTATCCCCCTCCCATCGATGATACGTCATAAATGCATTCTCTCGCCCTGCTAGTTGCGTTCATAGGAGATCCCTCTCCTATAGTGCATATCCTGAGCTCCTCATCCTGCCTCCGTAGTAGCCCCTCCAATCATGCATTCTTAGCATGTAACCCTACCTCCATGTCCTCCGAGACTGCCTGAGGCATTGGCATCTCTGGCACAGCAGCCTACTCTAGCTCCCACTACTCCGGGATGTCCTACGTCTCCGGATGATCTAAAACCCCAAAATCCCCCCAAAATCATCCACCTCTACCATGTCCGCATCCTCGAGAGAAACCCCCTAGCCCTCTCCTAATGCCTCTACATCATCACCACCCTACTTGTTGCCTCTACGCCCCCTAGAGGCCCCTCGCCTCGCCATCACCGTAAAGTCCACCACTACTCATACTCAGTGGTAACCTCGACGTCATCCACATCCGAGACGTCAATCATTGTATCTGAATCCTCACCCAACAGCGCAATGACTGGCCAGACCAGAGTCCTCTCATCCCCCTAGCATCGATAGATCAAGGGCTCACCAGGAAACCCTTGGTGCACCCCAAACTATCATGTCACCCGGCCATACAAGAAGAACTCTTGCTCAGTCCCATGCCGCCCAATCAGCCACCCCTCCTACGAACCCGCCATAGCCACTCTCCAACCTCATGCCAGGATGGACAGTCCCGATAGGGGCGCCAAGAAACCTCCCCTAGAGTAAGCCAAGTGAAGGCATCAACATAGTGCCCTACAACACCTACCCACCATCGACTCTATCCCTGCTCCTTAGACCATCACCACAATGCCCCGTACCCGATCTCTCGATCTACCATCTTTGCTCGAGTCATCCATGGCAACCCCACCGACCTCTCCATAGCTATGTGCTACCAAGCCCAGCACTACAATAGGTAGCTGCATCCAATCCCCTTTCACCTCCGGTAGTGGACCTCGTACAACTCATCATAGAGTTATGCCAGCAGAGTCTATCCCCATCTCATGATCATAGGTGCCTCCGTCGGACACTCCACCAACCTGAAAACCACCTCCAACAGGTTCCAAGGGAACCGTGCACCTGATGAGTCAGGTAGCAGCATGTTGGAAATAAGGCCCATCAGTACTGCGTGCCTCACTCCCAACATGCCCATCTCTAGCCACCATCATACCAAAATCCTACCAATATGGCAGTCGCCCTCTGCCCTCTCCACTGGGCTATCCACACCCATCTCCTCCCCATGCCCAAAGTAGCGTGTCAGCACTGCTATCCACTGATCCTACGGTGTCGTCCTGATAGGCAGTCCATCTATCGGAATCCGTAGAATCCGATAGACATCCTCCAAGGTAACTGTCATCTCCCTTATGGGGAGATGGAAAGTGTTGGTCCGGGGATCCCACAAGTTGATCAAGGCCATCAGATAGGCTCGATCCCCGACCACAGGCTCCAGTCGAGTCACCTGCTTGAGCCCAAGGGCATCAAGCCACTCCTAGTCAGCCAAAGTCAGCGCCTCCCACGCTTCAGAGAAAACTGTCGGCACACGGTACCGACTCTTCACAACCTGCAAAAGCAAACAAAACAAAAACATTAAAAACCATGAAAAATTGTACAACAATAACATGAATATACAACAATGCATAACCAAAATGTACAGCCAAAAACAATTCAAAAATAGTTTGTCAGTCCTAGGGTTTTTAACTCCTAAGTCCAAACAAAAACATTAAAACCCTCAAAAAAAAAACAAAACATTCCTAGGTTTTTAACTCTAATTCAACAATTAAAAACAACAAAAAATTCAAAACACTATTTGTCAGTCCTAGGGTTTTTTAACTCTAAGTTCAACTGACAAATTAAAAACAAAAAAAAATTCAAAACATTGTTTGTCATTCCTAGGGTTTTTAACTCTAAGTTCAACTGACAAATTAAAAACAACAAAAAAATTCAAAACACTGTTTGTCAGTCCTAGGGTTTTTTAACTCTAAGTTCAACTGACAAATTAAAAACAAACAAAAAAATTCAAAACACTGTTTGTCAGTCCTAGGGTTTTTAACTCTAAGTTCAACTGACAAATTAAAAACAACAAAAAAATTCAAAACACCGTTTGTCAGTCCTAGGGTTTTTAACTCTAAGTTCAACTGAAAAATTAAAAACAACAAAAAAATTCAAAACACTATTTGTCAGTCCTAGGGTTTTTAACTCTAAGTTCAACTAACAAATTAAAAACAACAAAAAAATCAAAACATTTTTAGTTCCTAGGGTTTTTAACTCTAAGTTCAACTGAAAAATTAAAAACAACAAAAAAATTCAAAACACTATTTGTCAGTCCTAGGGTTTTTAACTCTAAATTCAATTGATAAATTAAAATACAAAAAAATTCAAAAACAAATTTTCAGTCCCTAGGGTTTTTAACTCTAAGTTCACCTGATAAATTCAAAACAAACAAAAAAATAAACAAATAAACACAAAAACAAAATTTTCAGTCCACCTAGGGTTTACCCTTAGTCTACACTGAACAAATAAAAACACAAAAAAAATTAAAACACAACAAATTTTTTAGTTCACCTAGGGTTTACCCTTAGTCTACACTGACAAAAAAAAAAAAAAGTTCAAACCACGTTTGTCAGTCCTAGGGTTCTTAACTCTACGTCTACACTGATAAATTAAAAACAAATAAAAACAAAAAATAACTAAGGTTAAGCGAAGTTTTTAAGCTCAGTTTTACACTAAGTTTTTAAGCTAAGTTTTGATCTTTGTTCAACTAGGGTTAACCTAAGTTTTTAAGCTAAGTTTTGATTTTTGTTAGACTAGGGTTTCTTTTAGTTTATCACAGATGCCAAATAAACATGGTTTCCACTAGGGTTTCAACCTACGTTTTAATGAAGCCATACAAAACACAACAACTTCTTTTTAGGGTTTCATTTTTAATTTGAAAAACAAAATACAAAAAAAAAAAAAACAACTAAATTATGGTTTTCAAATTGTAACGCAAACAAACAATAAAGAGGAAGAGCACTCACTGGTCTCGCTTTGGCTCTACCGCTTGATGATCTGATCCATGAACTCATGGTGGCGAGAAAAATTTGGTAGCGCTTCGCTTCATAGAATTGACCTCCTCCTCCTCAGAGCTCCAAATCGCCAGGAAAAACAAATGCAAATGAGCCCAAAACCCAGTTTTGGCCCTTAAATAGGCTTTTTGAGCCTGTATTCATTCCTCCATGAGATGAGCGCTCTGGTTAGAGCTCATCCCACCATGGGATGATTACTAAACTGGTATTCATCCCACCTAGGGATGATTACAGAGCAAAAATTTCAAAAAACAACAAAAACTGCACAAAATGCACCAAAAACAAGCAATAAAGTTGTCCAATAAGAGTGCTTTTGCACTTGACATTATGGGCATGCAAAATAGACGTCGGGGTCACAAATCCTCACTATCCTACTCCCTAAGAAGGCTACCATAGCCGGACCGCTCCACGGGAGGCCGGATTTTTGAGAATTTCATCCCCAAACGACGTCACAAAAAGGGTCAAAACCCACCAAAAATAGCAAAAAACTTGCCAATCAAAGGGGCCTTGCACCTGCTATTCGTGGCATGCAAAATAGACGTCGGGGTCACAAATCCTCACTATCCTACTCCCTAAGAAGGCTACCATAGCCGGACCGCTCCACGGGAAGACGAATTTTTGAGAATTTCATCCCCAAACGACATCACAAAAAGGGTCAAAACCCACCAAAAATAGCAATAAACTTGCCAATCAAAGGGGCCTTGCGCCTATGATTTGTGGCATGCAAAATAGATGTCGGGGTCACAAATCCTCACTATCCTACTCCCTAAGAAGGCTACCATAGCCAGACCGCTCCATGGGAAGATGGATTTTTGAGAATTTCATCCCCAAACGACGTCACAAAAAGGGTCAAAACCCACCAAAAATAGCAATAACATTGCCGAACGAAGGTGCCTTTGCGCTTGACATTCTTGGCATCCAAAATAGATGTTGGGGTCACAAATTGTCACTATCCTACTCCCTAAGAAGGCTACCATAGCCGGACCGCTCCATGGGAGGATGAATTTTTGACAATTTCACCTCCAAAATGCGTCACAAAATGGGTTCAAACCCACCAAAAATAGGTCATAATGTTCGGAAACTGCGTAAGAATTCAATGGAAAACAACTGAAGGCACCCTTACCTAAGTCATCTTGGGTCAAGCGACTCGTCGCTTTTCTCATGTCGGTCATTCCCTCATCGATTCGTCGCTTGAGGGGGTAGTCACACTTAGTCACCAATCAACAAATACACACCCAATCAAGGAAATGGCACGCATTCAAAGGATCATTGACAAAGACAATCATGCTCCTGCTTGGGGCAGCAAACAAGCAATAATCACAAGCTGATCAAACACTTGGCATTCATGAATCATGAACTCAAGGTTCCCACAGACAAAAGGTTGTGCCCTTTGCCTATTCATGACTGATCAATGTCCAAGATCAAGTAACACCTCACCGAAAATGGTTAATACTTGAATTAAGCTCCTTAGCTCGTCAGAAGCAAGGATTCAAGAATGCATGCCCTTTCCATACTTGGGGCATCAAGAGTTGGTTAGGTTACTGAGAAACCCTAATCATTAGTGCTTTGGTTATCTATTTTTTTGCTCAGCGTTGTGCCTTGCACAATGTTTCCCAAAAAGGGGCATCTATAGACACCAAAATAGCACCAATCCGATTATGTGACAACAAGCATCGATCGCATTGACACACATAGCCCCCAGGGCAGCCCCCAGAGGTTAAACAGTGGTCCTAACCACTCCCATAGTAGTTTGGAAGGTCAGAGGTCAATTTGGAACCTTTTTGGCACTTTGCTCCCTACTCGTCCCACCCTGGGATGATTACAGATGGGTATTCATCCCACCCAGGGACGATTATCAACATTCGTCCCAGGGTGGGGTGAATAGCAAGTTTGACTAGCAAAAAGTCAAACCTCGATAGGTCCGCCAGTTAACTGTAGCTTCAGGCCATGCAATTGCGAGGAACGACTTCAAATCAAGGAGAGAGACTTCAGTCATGCATGTCTTTGATTTTGGAGGCCTCATGCAAGGAGACTCTAAATCAGGGAATAATATTTTCTCTTAAAATAGGACAAGCAACTCAAGTGGCGCCCTCGCATGCGCATTCAAAGAGAGAGACCCTAGGTCTATAAATTGGTGAGTCTTCTCACCCAAAAAAGAGAACAGAGAGGAGCCTTTGGAGCAATGAAGTGCTGCCAAATTATATCCTCACCCATCGATTGTGCTTTTACATCCTTGATCTCTCTTTTGGAGGGAGGTTATTGGGTGATTATTGGAAGCACAATCCGGACCCAAACCCAAAAATTTGGCCACAATATCCCACCAAATTTTTTGAAAACACCCCATAAGAGGTTTTGGACCCATCCCAAGTGGATTGGTGCCAAAACAGAGTCCCAAACGGTGGGCGTCCTGCCCCGGCGCCCCCCAAACTATCGTAGTCCTAATCGCCCCACCCCAGAGTGATTAGAAATCTGTGGTAGATTTCCTTGATTTTTATTTTGCATCTGATTCTAGGTTGTTTACATATGCTGTCATTTAAATTTCATGTGATTCTGACAATTTTTGATCATGCTTTTATCATTTCCCGCTTTCACTAACATGCAGGTAGCATCATCAAATTCCTGGTGATAGAGGCCAAATTGGGAAAATATGACCTTCTGGGTCTTCCCAAAATACCCCCAATTAGCTAACCCCCAACTTTGTAGGTGATTTGGAGCTTCCCAGATGTGACATTTGGGACAGTGCTTTTTGACGCTTTGTTGCAGGTCTATTCGTCCCACCCCGGAGTGAATACGAATCTGTGGTGAATTTTTTGACTATTCTATTTGCAGTGTCTTCCTTGTGATGTTTTGATTCCCCTATCAAGTTTTTAGTTCATTTGGATCTATTTCAGTTATCGTTTTATTTATATTTTGCATGTACTAATCGTAGGCTTGGGGATTGCATGTTTCATTTTATCTACAGGTGCTACTGACTATTTTCTGTCTCCTTGAATGTAGGGTCTTGACATTAGAGGAGCAGCAAGGAGTCAAGACTCATCAACGCAAGCGGCGGTGACGTTTGGTCCACCCACTTTACAATGTGGGCACGCGGAAGAAGGAATGGCATCCATTGATGTGACAAGAACACATTTAACGCTCCTAGCCCCTAAAAAGGGAGGAGGTGAATTGTAACCGAGTTCTAAAGCATATTAATAAAAAGGGTTGTCTTCCATATTGGCTTTTTATTTGGTTTTGATTCGTTTAGGCTTCTTTCCTTTCATGCACTTTCAATTCATGGGATTTAGCGTTATCTTTTGTTTCGGTTACATCGCATCTTGGATTTTCCTTTTTGTTTCCGTATCCTTGTGCTTTCAATAGCTTGGTCTCACATTCCAAAGAATAAAAATAATGCTCTTGATAAGAAAAGTAGACAACTCATCTTTATCGATTGTTGTGAATAATTGAAAGCATACATACTTCTTTATCCCTCAACTCATGAGGTATTATTTCATAGGAATGTCCAATTTGATGAAACATTCCCTCAAAAAGAACCTCCAAAGGACTCTTCCTCCATTGAGCCTTCTACTATAGTGGAACCTCAATATTATGAAGAACCAACCCTTGAAGTTAATTTGATTATTGATAATCAAGATGAAGATCTTGTAGCTAATTCTCAAAGTCTTTCAACTCCTTCAACTCCCTATTCTATGCCAAAATGGGCCTGCACAATTGTTAAATAAGCTACTCCATACATTCAAAATCTTCCCTCAAATAGATCAGCAAACCCCACAAGTTCTAGTCTTGTATGTCAATTCATTTCCTTTGATCCTCAATCCTTCAAATAAGCCTTGGGTATAAAAGAATGAGAAGATGCCATGGATAACAAATTTTCTTCCTTGATCAAAAATGATACTTGGGATTTAGTTCCCTTACCTAAGGGAAGAAAATTAGTTAGATGTAATTGGATATTCAAAACAAAATATGGACCAAATGAGGAAATAGATAAACACAAGGTTCGTCTCGTAGCCAAAGGTTTTTCTCAAATAGAGGGTATTGATTATACAGAATCCTTTGCTCATGTTGCTAAAATGGATTCTATTAGATTAGTTATTTCTCTGGCCACTTTCCATAAATGTCCATTCTAGAAAATAGATGTAAAAAGTGCCTTCTTACATGGAAATTTAAAAGAAGAAATATTCATGGAACAACCCGTTGGTTTTAATAAAGTCTCTATTTTTTTCAGATTAAAAAATCTCTATATGGCCTCAAACAATCCCCTACAGCTTGGTATGAAAATATGGACTCCTTCCTTCTTTCAGCAGGATTTTCTCATTGTGAGTATGATAATACAATTTGTATTTGGAGAAGTAAAGGAAATATCACCATTCTTGTTCTTTATGTTGATGACCTCCTTCTCACTAGTAGTAACCTCACTCACATTCAGAATATAAAAGACTCCCTCTCTAAGAAATTTGAAATGGCTGATCTAGGTCTAGCTCATTTTTTCCTTGGGATTTAAATAAAATAAAATAAAGCAGGTATCACCTTATTTCAACAAAAGTACACTCAAGATCTCCTTAAGAAGTTTCAAATAATAGATTGCAAACCTTCTCCCACCCCTTTCAATCTAGAATTCATCTCAGTACTTCCCGCTCATCCCCTCCTTGTGATGCTACTCTATACCATCATCTTGTAGGCAGTCTATTATACCTCACTCATACGTGCCCATATATCTCATATGTTATTGAGATCATATCCAGGTTCTCTCATAAATCTCATTTTAGTCATTGGCAAGAAACCAAAATAATTATTCGTTATTTGCAGGGTACTACAAACTTTGGGTTTACCTATACAGGAGACTCCATGGATATCATTGGCTATATAGAATCAGATTGGGTAGGATTAGTAGATGATAGATGTTCTACCTTTGGAAATGTTTTTTGCCTTGGCTCTTCAACAGTAGCCTAGTTATGCAAGAAACAATAGATAGTAGCATTATCTTCTATAGAGGCATAATACAAAGTATCAGTTATAGCCAGTCAAGAAGCCCTATGGCTTCATCATATTCTCAAATAATTGGGTTTTTCCAAGAAGTGTCTATAACTCTATGGTGTGACAATCAAAGTACAATTCATATTACATGCAATCTAGTTGAACATCAGCATACCAAACACATTGAGATCCACATGCACTTCATCAGGCAACATATTCAGAATAGGGATTCACTTTTGGAATATATTCCAACAGAGAATCAACTTGCAAATATCTTCACCAAGTCATTTCCTTCTCCATGATACCTTTAGTTGTGAGAGAAACTTGGAGTGTTAAAACTACATTGACAAAGAGGTCTTCCACCTCTCTTTATATTGTACATGAGTACCTAATGAGGCCTTCTTGCTGAGACTCATCTTTTAGTTGTTAAAGAGGAAAATATTTGCCATCCGAAGACAAGCCTCTTTCATACTTCTTTGCTTTTGATTGGTGGCTTTTCCCACTAGGTTTTTACCATCATTTCAAAATAAAGAGGTGATAGTTGGTTTTATCCCATAGGAATTTTTTCCACCAACTATATCTTTTTTACATGAGAACCTAATCAAGACTCATTGTAGGGACTCATTTATGGAATCTCCCCTTGTATCACTTAAGGGGGGGTGTTAGAATAAGTGAATATTCTCTTAAGTTCACTAGGATACACACTTGATTTTTCCCTCCTTCATGTATCAAGAGAACTCTAAGTTGTGTATTCATCAGGTTTGATGAGTTATTGTAATCTAATGGCTCTCAATGATCAACTCTACTATTTATACAGAGTTGATCCTAGAGATAAATCAATCAGTTCCACTCTTCTCTTCATATTTTGTGTAATAATTTGCATATCTATTATTATAAAATTCTAAAAACTCAACAAGGATAAACCTTGTTCAAATGCCTCTTCTACTTCTATTAAATCTCAGTTTGCATAACAACATGGCACCATTTTGTATCTCAAATGAAAGGAATCATACAAGGTCACTGGTTCTTCTCTCAAAGCTCACACTGCGTCCTTTTCATGGTGATGTTTGTTCTTCTATACAATCTTGTATTATGTCTTCCTTTTTGAGGCATCATTTCATTTCTCAACAAATCTGAGAGAACCTACCATCTACGAGCGTAGCCATGGGGTTTTAAGTTCTACCACAAGATGCTAAGTCTGTAGCTTACGGGTTAAGTCTTGCTCTCTATTCGATATTCCAGTAATGATAGATTTCATTATTTGTTTCCTGTATTTACCCTTTTTGTGGAGGGTGACCATATTGTATTTAGAGGGTTAGTTTTCTTATAAATCTTCCCGTAGGTGCCTTGGTTGACGTGTGTAGTTTTTCCTTTTATTTCAAAAAACCTTCTTGAATAAGCCTTTAAAAAGCTTATTTCATAGTGAAGAACGTTTATTGTATATCTCATAAATAAAAAATCTTTTTGTGAGAGGGGGGTTAGGGTGCTATTTTTGTACCATTTCGTGTTTATATTTTGGGGGGTTTCATTTTTTTTTTACCTCATTCCCCTTAGATATTAATATAATTAAAGCGAAATAAATTTTTATTGATGCATTTCAATATATGTTATATAATATCACTCTATTAAAATGTAATATCAAAGTGTAATCTCCTTTCCTGTTTTATATTTTGAGGGGGGAGAGGATTCTTTATTCTTTTCTCATTCCTTTTACATATTAAAATAAATAAAGTGCACTAAATTTTATTATTGTATTTCAATATATGTTATATGAAATCACTCAAGTATTAATTTCTTTCTATAACTTCAAGTACAAATTTCTTTCAATTCTTTGTTGGATTTTTTTCAAAATCCTTTCAAAAGTTGTTCATATCAATATAAAAAGAAAAATTAAGTTTTTTTCCAAAACTAACATATAATTTTTCAAATAATTTGTTCTAAAAATACTATTCATAATTTTTTTTTCAAAATATATTGTCTAATTTCCACGTACCAACACCTTCAAAAACTTATAGTTTTCCTCAAGTTAGGGCAAGTTTTTGAAATATTGGTATAAAGGCCTGACATATATATTTCGATCACCAATTCTCATATTGGATATCTCTCTTACTTATAGTTTCCCTCTCGTCAGGGCGGGTAATTGAGATATTTTGATATCCATATTTGGCTGATCCACTTGCATTTGAAGCCTATCCTCCTAATATTTTTTTCTCTCATTGCTTAATAGTTTCCCTCACATAAGGGTGGGTATTGAGAAGAATAAAATTTGGGTATAGGCATTTGCTTATAAGCTAATTTTAATTAACAAAACTCTATTACTTATAGTTTCCCTCTTGTTAGGTTGGGTAATTAGATTATTGTGACATTAAAACAAAAGCTTACATCTCTTCTTCAAATTGCATTATTAAAATTGAAGTTCTAAGGGGGGTATATTGGTTATAACTTCAATTTATTTTCAAAAATGAATACAATTGATCCTCTCACTCCTCATAACTTCCATACATGAAAACCCAAAATTTTAAATCTCATTTCTCAAAAAGGTCTCACACACTTATTAGAATAAAAGCAACCGAAGTTTGAAAAATAATATGATATATTTGTCCATAAAAGGTAATATGTATAAAACTATGGGTATTGTAAGCTCTAATGTTCATGAAATTTTATGGTTTCACATTGTAGATTGTAAAACTCCTTATGAAATTTGGGAGAAACTAAAAACCTTGTTTGGGAAAGTAGATCAAATAAGATCAATGCAACTAGAAGCAGAATTAGAAACATTATATCCTGAAGACTTTAGAAATATTGTTGACTTTCTCACCAAATTCAAAGAAGTCCTCACTCAATACAAAGGCAGTGGGAAGAAAAACAATGACGAAGAATGCATTTATCTAATTCTTTCTAAACTGAATGGTGTTTTTTAAATATTTGGAACCACATTTATATCTACACAAGATGCTCTTGGTGCAACCTTTAAAATGCCCTCTTTAGAAGAATTTTATGATAGACTAACTAGGGGAGAAATAAAAATTGCAAGATATGAGATATCTTCATCTTCCTCTTCCTCTAAATCCTTAGTAGCCTCCACCTCTACTAAAGAAAAATTCAAAAATAAGGAAAGGAATCCCATAACTTGTACTCATTGTAAAAAGAATGGTCATTCTGCAAACAAATGCTAGAAAATATTACAACAAATAGAGGCAGCTATGAAGGATCAAAAGATAGATAGTAAAAATAAAATAGGGAAAGCCCTAAATATTCAAGGGAAAACCTCCAATTCTTCTTCTAATTACTAGGTTCTAGATTCTGGAGCTACTCATCACATGACTGCTTTAGATGAGTCATTCTATTATATCTCGTCTAGTTCTACATGTAGCATAGAAGTGAGTGAATCTTCCTTTATCCCAGTAACTTTCAACTCCTTCTACTACTTCCACTATGCCAAAATGGGCCTGCACCATTTTTAAATAAGCTACTCCTTACATCCAAAATATTCCATCTACCAGATCATCCAACCCCATAGGCACTGGTATTGTATGTCAGTCTATTTCCTTTGATCCTCAATCCTTCAAAGAAGCAATAGGTATCAAAGAATGGGATGATGCCAAGGCAAATGATTTTTCTTCCTTAATAAAAAATAAAACTTGGGATTTAGTTCCCTTTCCCAAAGGAAGGAAATTAGTTCGTTGTAAATGGATCTACAAAACAAAATATAGGCCTACTAGAGAAATAGACAAATACAAAGCTCACCTAGTAGTAAAAGGTTTTTCTCAAATTGAAGGTATTGACTATGCAAAAACCTTTACTCTAGTTGCTAAAATAGATTTTGTTGGATTGGTTCTTACTCTGGCTGCTTCCCAAAAGTGGTTTTTCTATCAAATGGATGTAAAAGTGCTTTCTTACAAGGGGACTTAAAAGAAGGAATATTTATGGAACAACCTATTGGTTTCACTCAAGACTCCTCTCTTGTTTGTAGGCTAAAAAAGTCTCCATATGGCCTCAAACAAGTCCCTAGAGCTTGGTATGAAAATATGGACTCCTTCCTTATTTCTATAGGTTTTTCTCATTGTGATTCTGATAAATCAATCTACATTTGGAGAAAAGAAGGCAAAATCACCATTATTGTTCTATATGTTGATGATCTTATTCTCATTGGTAGTAACTTTACTCACATTCAGACTATAAAAGACTCCCTCTCTAAAAATTTTAGAATGGTTGATCTAGGTCTAGCTCATTACTTCCTTGGAATTCAAATAAGTCAAACAAATGCAGGAATTTCCTTGTGTCAACAAAAGTACACTCTCGATCTTCTTCAAAGGTTTAAAATGATAGATTGTAAAACTTCTCCTACCCATTTTCAATATGACATTCATCTCAGCACTTCCTGCTCATCCCCTCTATGTGATGCAACTCTATACTGTCAACTTGTAGGAATTTTGTTATACCTTACTTATACTCATCCAGATATCTCATATGTTGTTGGCCTAATATCAAAATTCTCTCATCAACCTCACTTCAGTCATTGGAAAGCAGTAAAAAGGATCCTCCTTACTTGTACGGTACTACGCACTTTAGGCTCCTATATAATAGAAATTCCATGGATATCATTGGCTACATGAATTCAGATTGGGCAGGTTTAGTAGAAGATAGATGTTCAACATCTGGATATGTCTTTTGCCTTGGTTCTTCACCAATAGCCTGGTTATGCAAGAAACAATGAGTAGTAGCATTATCTTCTATAGAGGTAGAATATAGGGCAATAGTTTTAGCAAGTCAAGAAGCTCTTTGGCTTTGTCAAATTTTGAGAGAATTTAGTTTCTCCGATGAGAAACCTTTAACTCTTTGGTGTGGCAATCAAAGCACAATACATATTGCACGTAATCTAGTTGAACATTAACGCACAAAGCACATTGAGATACACATCCACTTCATACGACAAAATATTCATAATGAGAATATATACTTGGACTATATTCCAACTAAAAATAAAATTGCAGATATTTTTACCAAGCCATTTCCTTCTCCACATTAATTTTAGTTGTAAGATAAACTTGGAGTGTTACAGTTGCATTGACACAGAGGTCTTCCACCTCTCATTATATTTTTTTGGAGAATGATGGTCTTCCACCTCTATCTTGGATATTTTTTTATGTGAAAGATGGTTTTTCCCAAGGGTTTTTTTTACCCTATATATATATTGTAAATAAGTACCTCATCAAGTCATGTTTATGGGACTCATCATTATTATTATCTAAGAGGACAATATTTGTCATCCGAATACAAGCCTCTTCCTTGCTTCCTTTTGATTGATGGTTTTTCCCATTGGATTTTTACCATCACTTCAAAAGAAGTAGTGATAGTTGGTTTTTGCCCAAGGGGGTTTTTTCACCAATATATATATTGTAAATGAGTATCTCATCAGGCCATGTTGCTAGGACTCATCATTATTATTGTATTAATAGGAAAATATTCACTATCCAAAGACAAACCTCTTCCTTACTTCCTTTTGATTGATGGTTTTTCCCATTGGGTTTTTACCATATCTTCATAAATAAGTCATTGTACATGAGTACCTCATCAGGCCTTGTTTTCGGGACTCATTTGTACAAAGCTCCCATAGTATCACTTAAGGGGGGATGTTAGAATAAGTGAATATTCTCTTAAGTTCTACTATGATAGACATACTTGAGTTTCCACTACTCCATGTATCAGAAGAACACTCAGTGGTGTCTTCATCAGGTTTGATGAGTTGTTGTAATTCAATGACTCTCAATGATCAACTTTGCTATTTATACAAAGTTGATCCTTGGAATAAGGTAATGAGTTATACTCTTCTTTTCATATTTTATGTAATGCTTTGCATGTCTATTTTTGGAAATTCTAACACATTATATGAATATTGACTATGTATTCTTGTGAATTGTATAATAAAAACCATTCATTTTATAACATTTAGCACAACCAAGAATTAAAAAAGAAAAAATAATGAAACTAAGTCAATTATTCTCTAATTTATTTGAATATTTAATAGGATCTATAGAGAATAAGAAGAATAAGGTGACATGGGGCTTTGTTAGAAAACATGCAAGGTGACAAAAAATAACAAGAAGGTATGCGAGTTACTTATATTATAGGAAACTATGGTAGAATACATTCCACACTTATATTTATTACTTTGTAATTGATTAACATAGAAAACCAACATGACTTGTAGTATTGAGCATTTTTATTCCTTGGTTTTAAAATAAAAATAATTTGAATAGCTTTTATAGGTAGTAGAAATCATCACATGCAAAATGAAAAAGAGAATTAGAATTATTTGTTTATAAAAGGATTCAACCAACTTAATTTGGATCCAAATATATAATAAGAAACGGAAAACCTAACAACAAAGGTAGTTATTGAATAAGAATGATATAGAATATTTTTACAGGATGACAACTAATGTATTTACAATTGTAATCATGAAATGATAATTTTTATAGATTCTGTTATTAAATAAACCTTGTGCATCCACCTCATGCTCCCACTCCTCATAAATTGCATATCATTTCTATTTTTCTTACAAATGGTAATAGATTTCCATGCAACTTGTCTATTGTTGACTTGGTTATTATTACTTGAGAAGCATATAAATCTAGGAAATGTTTGCATTGCCTTATTTAGATTGTATTTGGAATTGAATGCATTCAAAACAATTGATAAGTCATAGAAAAAAGGTAGATGAGAAGAAATTTCTATTATTTTTATATCTTCTTAGATGATTCTCAATTCATTAACCAAGTGTATTTCAATTATTTTGTATATTTGCATTGCTAAATATAATTTTGTGCCTATTGTTGCTTTATTTGTGAATTTATGTTTAATGATGGTTATAATAAACCACACTACAAGGATATAAATAAATTCTTTTTCTACCTCTACCAAGAATAAGCAAATCATGGGAATGGTTTTACAAATTTCCCTTTAGGAAAGATAAAAATCCTTCAAATTTTATTCTTATTATGAGTTATTCAATAAATATAAGATATTATCTAATAAATATCATGTATATCATGAATATAGGTACTTCAAGAAAAATATTACAAAAAACTATGGATTTAAGTGTTTGTATAAATATAAAAAATTTGAACCACCCATGGAATATAGAAAGTCAGTCAAGTTCTCACAATTTAAGATGCCAAGCCAACTTAGGCTTGGAAAATTTGATTCCCATGAAGAATCTTGTAATTTATCATATTTTAGGTCAATTAATACAATTGCCAATCAAGAAGCCACATCAAACCTCATTATTTGAATGCCCTCAATCAAGAGGACATCCAAATATCTCATATCATAATCTCATGCTTCTGTATATATAGAAGATCCTTTATTTTTGTATTATATCCATAGTTAGGAGCTCTCATATATGTTTATCCTACTATCTTGCACCATTTTATAGAGGTTTAGGAATAATTCTAAAACTATTTTCCAAATTTCTTTTTATTAGTTGGAAAATAAATCACATAGGATACTATTTTTTCTTGTAACATATTTCCATAACATATATTGTATGGGAATTAGGATAGCATTCATATTTTCATCAAGTATTCCACTAATCCTTATATCAATACTTAGAGCCAGGTGCATCCTTCTACCCAGTGTCTATATCACTGTAGCCTAAGCTTAAGATTACTACTAGTTGTGCTACATCAAAGCTTTGTATTCTTTACTTAATTTACATTACCACTATCTATAAAGAAAGTTTTCTATTTGTTGGATAAAAATTTCTATGCCATAGAATATGTAGGTTTTTCATGCTCTACTATATAACTTTTAATGATAATTTTATACATCAAAAGATAAGTTAGGATTCCCTCACATCACCATATTAGGTTTCATAATAAGTATCAATTGGTATCATAGCATAATTTATTTATCATCATTTAGATTCTTATTTTTATCTATTTGTAGTTTTTCTCGAGTCTTCACTACAATTTATTTTTTAATGTTTCCTTATACATGCTTATGGTACTATAAGAAAATTATCACAATATGTTTCATTTTCATTTTCTAACATGGTAAAGAACATCATATTTATAAGTAAATATATCAGATGAAAAATATCTTCAATAATGGCCAAATCCAAATAAATTAAAATTTTCATTCAACACAACTTGAATGATCAAAGGAATATTTTGTTTGGATAGATTTGCTATCTCATGAACAATTGTATGACCTGTATTTTAACCGTTAATACATGGATGTACCTTATCAATTTTTGTATTCACATACTCATTAGGTCTTGATATAGTTTTGATATGATCATTTCTATTTTCTTGCTTTAGATATTACATTGGATATTCTAGTATGTGAACTTTACATTACATGGTGGAATTTTATTTGATTAATAATATATAATTAATTAATAATAATAATAATAATAATAATAATAATAATAATAATAATAATAATCGCAATCTAGTCATTAGTAAAAATTAACTTAAGAAAGCTACATAAACAATAATTTTAAAATTATTCAAATAAAAAAGATATGAAAATTTTTAATTTGAATATATCATGTTCTATACAAGAAACTGAGTCATAGCTAGTTAAAAAAATGGATAATTTTATTTACAATTTACTAATATATTCATTTTAATTATTATTATTATTATTATTTTTACATGGTGGAATTGGTAGCCGTGACGAATCCAGGTAGGTTGTCCAACTTTTATGGCCACCACAGTATTTTGCGTTGTCCACCCCAGAAGCCGCCACACAGATCTTCGTGTAGTCCGCCCCTATGTAATAATGATTTCTACTACCTTCAATATGTTAAATTTTTTTTTTTTTAAATAAGTGAAACATTTGGAGGTTAATATATTATTTTGTTGTAATCAAATATTTATTTTCGTAAAATGTATGTAAATATTAACTTAGATAGACTCTTTTTTGTTTCTTTTATAAAAGACATAAAGATTCATGACAAAATAGAATTCTAAGATAAGTAATATTTTATTGAAAATCCAAGTATATAGGAAAATACTTTATATGTTATACAAATATTTTTATAATAACTTATAGGTTGAATTAATTTATTTTATATCATGTATTTATATAACATTATTTAAAAATATTTTTTTGGTACTATTAATAAAGGAGAGGGTTTTGGAAGGGGCCCCACAACCTTACAACAAAAAGGCACGAAGGCCAAAATAACAAAAGTCAACTACCCAAAGGGAGAGGCAAACAAAACAATAGAAATTACCAGATCCAACCTAAGGAACATAACAAAGGGTTGGGGGGAATCGAGAAAGTTCAACCCCAAAGCACCAAGATCCTTCCCAATGACCATCACTCCACTGCAAGAACCAAAAAGACAAATGACTCTCAAGACATTGGTATAAAGAGAAGGTCTCGTCCCCCCAAGGGGTAACAGGGTACAACAATTAAAAATGCCTATCAAACAAGGAAATATCAAAATAACCATGAACCGGAGGTCAACCCCCAAAGACCTACGGGGGCACCAAACGATCCAACAAAATCACAAAACACAACCAAACATCTGATATCCATAAAGAAACAACCAATTGAAAAGCTAAATAAAATTAAAATAGGGGAGGATTACTACTTAGAGTGGGCCCAATATCCCATAGTTGGTTTTCCTAATTTATTACTTAGAAATTACCCCTTTAATGCACGTGAAATGGAAACACTCAAAAAAATTGATTAATAAAAATGTTGTACAAGATTATTTAGAGTTTGTGGATTTTTATTTTGAAGAATATCCTATGTTCTTATATAGGATGTAGTCAATCCCTGTTATAAGAATAACTTATTCAAAATACCTAATTTTATCACAAATTGTGCTTCACTACGATGGGTGCATGCATAGAAGTGATTTTTATCTATTTAAATAGTGATCATTTTCAAATTTAATCATCAAAAGATAAGAATGATGCTCCCATATTTTTCATAATAGCTTCTTTATAAAAATCATGTAGTCTTTCAATCAATCAGTCAATGCATAAAATATAGATGCTATATAATCTATGAACATAGGTGCTTGCCTATGACTAGGATGTAAGCGTGTTCCTATAGTTAGGATGTAGGTGCATGTTTGTGTCTGGGATGTAGGTACCTGCCTACATATGGGATGTAGGTTCCTTCATTTTTTGTAGCCTTCTTTAAGACATCTTTGTACTTTGAAAAAATTATATTCTTAACACACTGATAGGTCCTTTTGGGATCTCAACTAAAAAATGTGAAAGAAGTAACAAAAAACCTACATCTACACACATATTCAACTAAAAATACTAATCAGATATAAATACATCATTTTCTATTAAATACATGCAATAATAATACAAAAATGAATTTCTAGTATTAAATTTTTCTATGCAATACCCTCATAATTATGATAAAAATGAGCATTTTTTATGCTTATTAGCCATGCATTATCATTTATTCTTATGATTGTAGCTAGACTAAATTTATTTGTAGCTAAGTGAAAACTATAAATAGAATGATCCTCATTATAAAGGGTTGAATAATTTAGGGTTTACTTGATGTGAGCTTTATGGTCATAATATTCTAATGAAATCAAGCGCTACTCAACTTCTCCTAGTTGAAGTGTAGAATTATTGATTAAATTGATATACACTTTTAGATATTTTTGTTTATGCTTAATTAGAGTATGATCTGTTGGGATTAATGTTGTGTGACTTATTTTAATTGAGTTCTTAAAATTTTGTATGATGTAATTCTTGTAATCTTTGAATGCACTATTTTATCAAGGCAAAATCCCAATGTGCTTGGGGTACCTTCACCTGACGTAGAGTGATATAGTAGGAAGTGCCATGGAAAGGGATTTCCTATGGGGAATCCTCTAGGGTTTTTAGTCAAGGTTTATTAATCGTAGAATTGATCTTGATGCACTTTAAGGCCTTATGATATTAGACCTAATTTTCTTAGTAGGTTCAGGGAAAGAAAGTACAATGAAAGTAAAATGCAAGAAACATAAAGGAATAGGAAAAGAAACTATGGAGATGATGCACCAAGATCAGGGTTTACCTCTTGACTATATGAACAATATAGAAATGAACACATTAAACATATCTTAATAGCCAAAATTTTAACATTAACCTATAATTGGAACACACATAAGAGAGTAGGAAAGAGTGAAATTAGTCACAACTTCCATTCATGTGTTAGGAAAATTACAAGGTATATAAACTAAAGAGGGTTGATGCTCCTTAGATAGTGGCTCAAGGTTTGAGACCTACTCATACAATTTGGGAGTGAAATAAATAGCTCACAAGTCTAGATATGATACACGAGTGGGTAGATCTAGATATATTTATAATAAAAAAGTCAATCTATTTATAGGCTATGATGAGGTCTCTTTCCCTCTAAAACTCTATGTAGAAGGTATAAATGTTAGGATGGTTGTGCAATTAAGGCCTCACTAGGTTCCTCTGTAATATTCCACTTTCTAGCAAAACAAAAATGGCCTCCATAACTATCATAAGATGGCAAGGTAGGATTATCCATATGTTGGGTGGCTACTACAATTTCCATGTAGCTGATTTTGATAGGATAGGCCACAAAAATCAACTTCAATAACTAATGGTGGACATATTATTAAATTTCCCTTTGGACTATATTCTTGTAAATGTCATAGGTTGCCCAATATCCTTTAGTTGATATGGGATATCCTTCATCCAATGGCAAGACTTATTTGACTATGCCCCAATTATTACCTTCTATTTTTAACTGATCACCACGTGTGCAGCCCACTCTATGATGGAATTTATTTCTTCTTCTACTCTAGAATATTAGAACATAAACATGAATTATCATATGGAAAATAAATTGCCAATGGATCTTGATACCCATAAGCTACCTATATTTGGGTAGAAAAAGGAAAACAATCATTGATGAAATATGCTTATATTTTGACTAGTTTTTTAATCCTATCCTACTTCTAATTGGGATTTAGAATGAAGCATGGTCTGTAGGGAAATTTTCCCTATAATATTGGTGGATTACAAAAATTTTCATCCTTCTAAGCATAGTCAACCCTAGATTGCTTGACTTTTCCTTGTATGTAGAGTTAAAATTGAAAACTAGAGATAGCTAATACGAAAAATAGAATAAAAAGTATAAAATAAACAAAAGGAGTGGGAAATCTAACATGATGGGAGCCTACTCATTTGAGCTTTTAATTTCTCCTATTTTTATTAGATGTTGCTTTCATCTATTATAAGTAGCATTAGCACCTCATAAGCTTGATTTCTTACACCTATATTTTAAGCTCTACCATAGGACCATTAGTTTTTATAGTGTCTTCGGTGTCTAGGATATTTGACTACTTCTAAAATTTAATCCACATTTCTTTCTAATCCTCTAATTCCTACACATACTCTTTCTATGATAGGCATCTATGATCACCTACCCAAAGGGATGTGAGGCCCTTTTGAATTAGGGAGTCTAGATGAACCTATAAGGTGACAGTCACTATGGTTAGGACTTCCACATAAACCACATATTTTTATGCTACTTGCTCTCTACTAATGGAATCCCAAATTTTCCTTAACATTACTTATCAAATTTCAACGTCGTTAGCTATCATATATTTCTTGATTGCAACAGTGAGTTAGGTTTAGATTTTTTTGCTTTAGTCATTCTTTTTTATTTGGTTTCTAGGGTGTTTTACACCTCTTGGATGATCTACGTATATCGTTTGGATGTCATGCTGATAAATGTTTTGATATAGGACATAGAGGACATGGATCTAGCTATGATGTCCTAATACATAGTAAAAATATTCAAAAGTAGCATTTTAGTATTTTTTTATAGGAACTTTGAGCTCTTCTTATTTTATTTCTCTATTTCTCTCTTGAAGTCAGCCCTACTCAATATGACTTTGGCCTTTGCAATGAAAACCTATTCAATCATGTCTCAATTATTTCTTTGATCCTCCAAGAGAGTAGCCATATCTTGAGCACTCATTTTCTACACCATATTATTTTGGAGTCCTTTAATATCATGATATGAGTTTCTAAGAGTGTCCCTCACTTCTTTGAGAACATTTTACTTCAATAATATCCTCTCTAGGGTCATTAAATAATGCTTTATGATTTTTTTTTCTTTCTTAGATAACTTGGTTGTACTCATATATTTAATACTACATACCGATAGCTACCATGATCACCTTATAATATTGGAGCTACATTTTTACCCTCTAGCTTGGAGACCTTTGGGTCCATGTGGGAAAATTATTGGAAAAGTGTAGGATCCTCTCCTATAGATCAATCTAGCTCTTAAGTTCCCTTACCATTGGCCTAGTTGATCTTTTGGCCTCCTTATGAGAATACTAAAATTATTATTCCTAGATTTCTCTAATGTGTGATGGTATTCCTAGTGTGGTATAAGATCTAACAACTAGCTTCTCTTATGGATAAAGGGGTGGAAATACCAATTGAAAAAATAGACAATATGGAAGAGGTTGAGGGATGATAGGGAAGGGCAAGAACCCTCTAGAAATGGTGGGTTGAAGACCAATCTATGGCATGGTAGGAGTAGAAGCTAACAAAATGAGGGCCTTGAAATTCTAGAGTGGAAGACCCATATGGAGAGTAGGTGTAGTGGGAGTTCCATATTGAAGGATAGCCGGTAAGAAAATATAAATATGAGCTATATCTATTGGGGTTAGTTCCAAAGGTGGTGGGATACTTATGTTCAACATGAAGGGAGGAGAGGTAGTGTGTACTTTACCAACTACTTGGGTTGTAGTAGCTTGGAGATTTGCCTTTCATGAATCCATCTTAGTAGGAAAGGATCTGGTCTAATGAGAAATCACATTCTTCTATTTATATTGCATTGAAAAAAATGCTTAATTTTATGAATATTTGGTTAGGGAATTTTGCTCAGGTCTTGTGACCAGTATTATCTGAGAAGAGGATTCTTCCACTTGAATTATTTTCTTGAATGTTACTTCTTTGACCACCATAACTTGGGTGATTGCCTCCATGACCATCTCTTTACTACCATACCCTACATTAGTGATCTCTTCCTTAGCATACTCTTTATCCTGATATTATTCAAAATATGTGTCCTCATCTATTTTTTCAAATATAGGTGTTGTATTTTTTATTCTCTATCAAAATTTTAACCAAGCATCAACCTTTTCCATCTTCTATTTTAATTTTATCAAGAATTTTGGTTTTGTTACATGGATCTAGAAATTTGGGTCTATATCATTCCTAATTATATGGAAGACCTCATAAACCTTCTTCTTTTGTGGTGGCATTGGTGCTTGTTCTATAAGATACTTTAGTAGAGATGTGCCATCCTTGTTTATGGGGTTTCAAATAGCTTCTAGGTCTTGCCTAGGCTCATGTATAAATTTTCTGATTTTCTAAATTTTGCTAGCCACTCCATGAACATATTATTAGGGTTATATTTCCACTTCCTTGGTTCCTTATATAATATGAGATCTTCGAGTTTCTTCTCTAAAAGTTTTTGGGTCCTTTACTTTATCAAGATAATTTTACCATGAGTAAAATAAAACTTGAAAAAAACTATTTTTTTTTCTCTTGCTCATGTGCATTATGTTAATGAGTTCCATCTGATAGAGAACCTCAATTAAAAAGACCCACTTAATTATAATAATTGGCAACTAGTAGGCTCATGTATAGAAACCATACACCTTGAGGAGAGCCTAATATATGGAAAATAGCCAATATTTGGAATGTTGACCCTTTAGGAATTTCTTTTAGTCCACCATGAATCACTTAGGCTCTTGCATTTTGAGGGTTACCAATGTCAACACTAGAATATTTTTGACAAAATCAAAATAAGAGGAGGAGGATGACCTTCTCAAGCCATTTATCTAAGAGGACATGGGTTGTTGATGATCTTACTCATCCTCAAGATTTATAGTCAGCCTATGGTATATCTCAAGGTTCTATAACAAGACTAAAAATACCAAGAATTATGATAATGAAAGGATTCATGTCTCCCAGAATCTAACCTAATGATGATAGTTTTGTTCATACAATTAACCATGGTTGTCACTATCTTCACCATTAACATCTTCTAAATCAAGTGGGCATGGATGATAACCTTAAATATCTCATTTAGATCCCAAACATCTTAGCTCTTGAGTTTGTAAATTTTGGTATATGCAATGACTATCTCAAAGAAATTATAGACCTTATGCACCATGTATTTATCTAAGATACTAGTCCATATCGAGGATCTAAAGAATTCAAAAAAGTTCTATTTGAAATGTTTTGATGCCCCATATTTCAAGTTCTTCATCCTCTTTGATAATTTGGGGTTAGAAGTGTTTCTTCTTATTTACTCCAGTGCTTCTTGGATAATCTTACATAATTTATCTCTAGTTAAGTTAGGATTTGCTTCTATTTCACTATTTTAAACTTTGAGAATCCTCTAAATATTGTGACTATAAGAAGAGAGATGAAGTTCAAGTTTTCCATTTTTATAGATCTTCCCTTATGATGTTAGAATTTGGATTGAATTTAATTTCTTCATGCATGCAAAATATTCTCTTTTTTTGAGGAGGCAATAGGAATCATTCATTGTTGCCTAAGAATTGGTCTCTTTACATTTTCAAATTAATTGCACTCTCCAACTATATAACTATTTGCTCTATGAGATCAAACTATTCACCTACCATGAATGTGCAAAATATTATTGACACCTAAAAGATATGCCACTAAATCCAATGCATCAAATTTACACATGTTACTTCAATGGGCAGTGACCAATATGATCCTAATAATATTGAACTAACATCTATCCAAGGGCATAGTAGGGACATGCATAATTAATGTATTAGGATGACATGTTACTCAATGGTTCAGGGTCCTTCTTATGTTCAATTGAGGAGGTTGAATGGCCCATTGGTTCTTACAATAAATTTAATCCATTAGATTCATACCTACCATATATATAGATATGTATATATACATATGTATATGTACACATGTATATATAAGTACATACATATATATACATATGTATATATGCATATATGTATATACATATGTACATATCGATATATATATATATATATATATATATATATATATATATATATATATATATATATATATATATATATATATATATATATATATATATATGTATATGTATATTCTATAATATAAAATCTAACAACTAGATTAGAATTACTTATAACCCTTTAAAACTCTTGTATAAATTAACTTAGCAGATCACTTGACTAACATAAGATAATTTTCTTAATTGAATAATTAAATTGATAAGGTTTCTTTGATGTATACAAACTTGGTGGGTTAATTTTTATGAAATTGTCATATTTCATGTATTTTGAGACCACCATTATTATATATATATATATATATATATATATATATATAAATATAGATAGATAGATAGATATGATTAATGTTTCTATTTTCAAATAGAAAATATTTTTCATTCCTTAAGGTTGTTTTGTAAATAAGTAATTTGAATTTTTAGAAACCTCTATTATGGATTTTGATTTAAAAATATGATATAAAATCTAACAAATAGGTTAGAATTACTTACATCCCTTTAAAAATATTGTATAAATTAAATTAGCAAATAACTTGAGTAACATAAGATAATTTTCTTAATTGAATAATTAAATTGATAAGGTTTCTTTGATGTATATAAACTTGGTGGGTTAATTTTTATGAAATTATCATCTTTCATGTATTTTGAGACCACCATTATATGAATACTCACTATGCATTATTATGAATTGTATAATAAAAACAATTCATTTTACAATATTTAACACAACTAGTAATTAAACAAGAAAAAATAATGAAACAAATTCAACTATTCTATAAGTTGTTTAATAATTTGAAAGGCTCTATAGATAGGAAGAAGAAAAATAAGAAGGTGATATGGGGATTTATTAGTAAATGGTAAAGATGATGGAAAATAACAACAAGGTATATGAGCTATATTTCCTTCATTTAATTACTTTTTAAACCACCCATGATCTAAGCAAATCAAAATTTACTCATCTCCTCACAAATAAAGATTCTAGGCCAAACTAGGCTTAGAAAAATTTGTTTCCATGAGGACCCTTTACTTGTTATCATAAATTTCACACACACCTATGGTCCTGGCCCTAGCCTTACCTATGTTATCCTTGTATTTTAACATATTTTAGGCCAAGTAATACAAGTTCCAATCAAAAAGCCACATCAAGGCTCATTATGTCATTGCCCAAAATTAAGAGGATACTTGGCATAAATATATCATATAATGATCTCATGCTTACATATAGATAGAATAATATTTAATGTCAATACTAGATCCATAGGTAGGATCTCACATATATAATTATCCTATTATCATGTACCATTTTAGATAAGTTGAGGAGTAATTGCACAACCATTTTTAAAATTACTTCTTATTAGTTGGAAAATAAATTGTATAGGTTTCTAATTATTCTTGTAACATATATTGGCTGAGAATTAGGATAACATTTATATTTTTCATCAAGTTGTATACTACTTCTTATACCTATAAATCTTGACTTCTCTTTGTAGTTTTATATTTTTGTTTTACTACTTTTTTCACTATATAGGAATCTACTGCTTAGTGCCAGGTGCATCCTTCTAAAATAGCATCTATATCACTATAGCCTAAGCTTAAGGTTATTACTAGATGTGCTAGATAAAATTTTTGCATTCTTCATTTCATTTATATTGCCCGTATTTTTAAAGAAAGCTTTATACTTATTATATATTTATAATTTTTTTATGCCATAGAAGATGCAGGTTGTTCATGCTCTACTATATAACTTTGAAGAATAATTTCTACACTAAAATACTTATATCACCATATTAGGTCTTGTAGTGAGGATCAATTGGTATCATAGCATCTTAAACTTATTTTTATAATGTTTCCTTATAGATACTTATTGTACTATAAGTAAGCTATCACAATTTGTTTCAAATATGGTAAAGAATACCATATTCACAAGTAAATAGATTAAATAAAAAACTCATATTCAATAAAGGCCAAATCCAAATAAATTAATAATTTTATTCAATACATATTGAATTTAAAAAATATATATTTTGTTTGGGTAGCTTTGCTATATTTTATGACTTGTATTTTTGCCCTTGGGCCATGGATGTACCTTGTCAATATTGGATGCAAATACTCATTAGGCCTTGATATAGTTTTAATATGATCATTTCAATTTCCTTGTTTTATACATTACATTCAAAATTATAATATGTGGACTTTACTTTACATGATGGATAATAATATTTTATAATTTTATTTGAACATTTGAAAATGCTCATTCATATTTTGGAGAGAGTTATAATGAATTATAAAAACTATTTATGGCCATTCTTAAATTATTTTATTTGATAGATAAAATATATAATTAGTTAATAATAATTAATTGTGACCAATGTCTAACTATTAGTAAAGAGTTACTTAAGAAAGCTACTTAAACTATAAAGTTTAAAATGATTAAAATAAGAATATATAAAGAAATTTGTATTTTAAGATATCATATGTTCTGTACAAGATTGTGAGTTATAACCAGTTATAAAATTGGATGATGTTAATTACAATGTACTAATATATTCATATTAGTTACTATCTATTATTTTAATTTATAGTGAGGTTAGAACAACTAATTTGGAGATCAAAAACCTACCATTTATACATGTTATGCATATTTTCAATATGAAGACTGAAAGCACGAGATTCCGGTCAAAGGAAACACCAAGTGCAATTGCATTCAAAATTAAGCACGCCTAAGTCCTAGAGATGTAAATTGCATGAAACGGAAAAGAGACATGTTGGAAGAGACGCAATCAGATAAAGAAAACACAGCCCTTTCATTAATTTCTTTCGATCTCTGTTACAATAATGCCTCCTCCCTTTTCAGGGGCTAGGAGCGCAAATAGGGTTTGATTACAATCGCTGAATGATTCCTCCTTCCGCGTGCCCACGATTGCAATGGGCGGGCCAAGATGATGCCGCCGCTGATGTCGATGAGTTCTTCGCCTCTGCTGCTTCTCCTGCGAACAAAGAAATGATCAAGACGTTAGTAGCACCTGCTGCAAATGAAAAGCATTCTCTCTCTAAAACTAACAAAATATGCATACGAATATTTGCTTGAAACAGTGAAAACAGTGAATCCAAATTGCTTCAAAACCTGACAGAAGGTAAGAAAAGTTACCAGAAGGCCACTGCCACTGAGGCAGCTGGCCAATCCACCTTAAACTGGAATTCGTCCCTGGGCTGGACGATTCGACTGTAATTCGTCCCTGGGTGGGACGAATTCTTCCGAGTAGGAGAAACCGAACCGCTGCTTGCTCCAATGTCGGATCCCGGGACCTGCAAAACTCCTGCAAACAGGGGGGTTAGGTAATTGGGGCCATTTTGGGACGACCCAGATGGTCGGATTTTCCCAATTTGGCCTCCACCCTCGGGAATTTGACCTTGACACCTGCAAGTTAGCGAAACGACAAAGCAATACAAAACACCCTAAACTATGACCAAAAGCTACAAAATTGCAATTATAGACTAATCGGACCTAGTAACACAGAATGCAATCTAAAAAATAATCTAAAGTGCTCAAAAACTAAAATTAGGACTTGGGAGGTGCGGGGGTGCCCAAGTGGGCCTCCCACCGTTGGCCCTCGATTTTGGAGCCAATCCACCAAGGATGGGCCCAAAACCTTTTAGGATTGGGGGGTCGGCGAATTGGTAGGTTCGGATGTCCATGCGTCGGATTTGAGTAAGGTTCGAGCTTCCAAAGGCCACCCAACAACCTCCCTTGCAAAAGAGATTGATGGATGTAGGAAGGTGAACAAAGGGGGATGCAAGTGAGTCTTCGATTCGGCAAGCACTTCGTTGCTTGAACACTCCTTCAACTCTGTATGTTTTGGGTGAGAAAAGTCCCACCTTTTATAGACACAAGGGGTCTCTTTTGGGAGGGAAGCACAAAAGCCAAGTGTTGGCCATAGGCGCCATGTGGCAATCTTGTCTTCCCATGAAGGGGGGGGAGTCCTCCATTGACTTGAACTTTGATAAATGCTTTTTGTAACGGTCCTCTAACGGCCCCTCTCGTCCACTTACACATGCGTGCAAGGTAGGAGCCCTTAACCGACTGTTCTGGGCTGCCACTTGGCACCATTTGCCTTTTTGCCCGTTAAGCTTGGAATTCGTCCCACCCAGGGACGGATTCAGAATTCGTCCTGGGGTGGGACGGATTCTATTTTGAATTCATCCCTGGGTGAGACGAATACTGGGCAAAGTGTCCAAGTGTGCCAAATTGCTTCTTGACCTCACAAAATTGCTATGAAAGTGGTTAAGACCATTGTTTAACCTCTGAGGGCTGCCCTGGGGGCTGTGTTTGTCAAAGCGATCAGTGTTTGCAGTCACATAATCGGATTGGTGCTGTTTTGGTGTCTACGAGATGCCCCTTTTTGGGAAGCGCTACGGGTGACGCAGATGCTTGAGCAAAAATAGATAACCAAAGCACTAATGATTAGGGTTTCTTGGTAACCTAACCAACTTTTGATGCCCCAAGTATGGAAAGGGCATGCATTCTTGAATCCTTGCTTCCGACGAGCTAAGGAATTTGATTTCAAGTATTAACCTGTTTTGGTGAGGTGTGACTTGAACTTAGACATTGATCAATCATGAACAAGTGAAGGGCGTTTTTATCCTCGGGGGGAACCTTGTGTTCATGATTCACGAAATGCCAAGTGTTTGATTGATTTGATTGTTGCTTGTTTATCGCCCCAAGCTGGAGCGTGATTGTCTTTGTCAATGATTCTTTGAATGCATGTCGTTTTCCTTAATTGGGTGTGTGATTGTTGATTGGTGACTAAGTGTGACTACCCCCTCAAGCGACGAATCGATGAGGGAATGACCTTCGTGAGAGAAGCGACGAGTCGCTTGACCCAAGATGACTTGTGCAAGGTTGCCTTTAGAGGGTTTACCGTTAAGCGTGTGCAATTTTTCCAACATATGGACCTATTTTTGGTGGGTGTTAACCCTTTTGGTGATGTCATAATGAGGTGAAATCGTCGAAAACCTATTTCCCGTGGAGCGGTCCGGCTATGATAGCCTTCTTGGGGAACTAGGAGAGCGATAATTTGGACCTCGACATCGATTTTCTTTGCCTAGAGGTTAAGTGCATGAGCACTTATGCCCGGCAATGTTTTTGTTGTGTTTTTGTTGAATTTTGTACTGTTTTTGTTGTTTTTGTGACACCATTTGGTGATTGAATTGTCGGCAATCCGTCCTCCCGTGGAGCGGTCCGGCTATGGTAGCCTTCTTCGGGAGTAGGATAGTGACAATGCAAACCCCGACATCAATTTTTCTATGCCAAGAGGTTAAGTGCAAGAGCACTTGTGTCTAGCAATGTTTATTGCTTGTTTTTGTGTTGCATTTTTTTTGTTTTTTGTTTTTTGTGACACCATTTTGGGATTAAATTTCCCCGCGCAAGTAGCCTTCTTAGAGTAGGATAGAAACCCAATTTTATTTTTTTTTTTGATTTTCTTTTGTTTTTGAGTTGGCTTTGCTCCTTTTGTGACGCCATTTGGGGATGAAATTGTCAAAATCCGTCCTCCCGTGGAGCGGTCCGGCTATGGTAGCCTTCTTAGGGAGTAGGATAGTGACAATGTAAACCCCGACATCAATTTTGCTATGCCAAGAGGTTAAGTGCAAGAGCACTTGTGTCTGGCAATGTTTATTGCTTTTTGTTTTTGTGTTGCATTTATTTGTTGTTTTTGTTGTTTTGATTTTCTTTGATCTTGTGCATGATGGTTGATGAATATGGATGTATGCATGTTGATTTATTTTGATGGATGCATATGCTATGATGAATGCAAATGGTTTTGATTTTTATGTGATATGCAGATATGAAATGGATGAATGGGGTTTGTGATGTTTGGCTATGGCACCATAGACTGTTTAGAACTCTGTTATTTTGTTTTTAGGTGATTGTTGTGATGTATGACTTTATATGTATACATGTGGTTTTTCTTTTTTTGTATTTTTTTGATGGTATTTGTAAGGATGAAAAGTAGCGCAGTTGGTTTAGAAATGTAGCTAAGGTTTTCTGAGACTCAGACGGTTTTAACTCACTAGCCATGACTGTACTTTATCTTACAAGACTTTTGACCAAGGTATGAATCGGACTTGTTTTTGACCAAGTTATTTCACATCCCTGTGTGTGCAATTGAGTTCATTTAGTGGTATTTGTTAGGATACCGCCAGTTGCAGATGGGCTTTCAACCGAACCTCGTACCGAGGATCACCTAATTAGCTCCACGAATTCCTTTGTTGTATGTACTAAGATTAATCTGCGGTGTAATCCAGGATGCCATAAGCTAGCTCATCCACATGCAAACATTGATCCGTACGCAAGTTAATGTGACAGATATATCGTCATGCGGGAGGTTTACTACATTACCGATAGGCTATCAACCAAATTGGTATTGAAGCTTGCCTTATGACCTATAGAATCTTTGAGAGTTCCAGGGATTCAAGGTCAACTCCCTTCTTTTCTTCAATTGTATTGGGATACTTGCTCATTGTAGTGATGAGATCACTGTTTATTTTGATTTGTTTTTCTTTTGAGCAAGGGATTGGGGATATGGAGTGATGAAAATCACTGTTGTTTGTGCCTTTTGATGTGTGCACTATAGTTTGTCAAATTTTTGAGTTTTGACATTTTGCAAATTTTTTGTGTTTTGCAACTATTGAGAACTTTAGGGATTCTTAGGGAATTGGGTAGGGAGGAAGCTTGTCCTTTTGCCAACTCTCAGCATTCTAGGGGTCATTCGCACGGGGGATGAGCAAGATAACCGTTTCGCTTGTGGTGACCTAGATTATTTTGCAGGTTTCGTCTTTCGTTCACACAATTTGGGAATTTTAGTGTTTTGATTTGTGTTGGGATGTTACGTAACAAGGTGTATTTCAAGTATGACTCTACCTTCGTAAAATCTGTTCGACTTGATACACTACATGGCTAAAGAGGAAAATGATGACTGAATCACTGAAACTCTTGGTACATTCCCAGACCACTGATCGTAGTGTGGTAAAAGTTATGCATGGTGTTTTTGTTGTTTTTGTAACATGAGACAATGCGGAACAAGATGGACTATCAGAGCTATTACAACTTATGGTGCCTTTGACCTGTATGACTACAAATATGCAATGTATGGATGCAATGCTTAATGCAACTATATATTTTTGTAATTTTGATGGATTGTTTTTGGTGAAGGTGAAGATGAGGTGCGAGAATATGAATTTTTTTGATGAATTTGAGTATGCCTAGAATTGAGATGCAAATCTTTGTTGTTTTTGATGATTTTTGTTGTTTTGTTTTTTTGAATTTCTTGATTTTTTTTTTTGACCAAGCGATTGCGATAATCCTTGGAGCTTTTTGGGTTGACCAAGAGATTGCGATAATCCTTGGAGCTTTTTGTATTGACCAAGAGATTGCGATAATCCTTGGAGCTTTTTGAGTGACCAAGAGATTGCGATAATCCTTGGAGCTTTTTGGATTGACCAAGAGATTGCGATAATCCTTGGAGCTTTTTGGGTGACCAAGAGATTGCGATAATCCTTGGAGCTTTTTGGGTGACCAAGAGATTGCGATAATCCTTGGAGCTTTTTGGGTGACCAAGAGATTGCGATAATCCTTGGAGCTTTTTAGGTGACCAAGAGATTGCGATAATCCTTGGAGCTTTTTGGGTGACCAAGAGATTGCGATAATCCTTGGAGCTTTTTGGGTGACCAAGAGATTGCGATAATCCTTGGAGCTTTTTGGGTGACCAAGAGATTGCGATAATCCTTGGAGCTTTTTGGGTGACCAAGAGATTGCGATAATCCTTGGAGCTTTTTGGAGTGACCAAGAGATTGCGATAATCCTTGGAGCTTTTTGGTTGACCAAGAGATTGCGATAATCCTTGGAGCTTTTTGGGTGACCAAGAGATTGCGATAATCCTTGGAGCTTTTTGGGTGACCAAGAGATTGCGATAATCCTTGGAGCTTTTTGGTTGACCAAGGATTGCGATAATCCTTGGAGCTTTTTGGGTGACCAAGAGATTGCGATAATCCTTGGAGCTTTTTGGGTGACCAAAGATTCGATAATCCTTGAGCTTTTTGTGACCAGAGATTGCGATAATCCTTGGAGCTTTTTGGGTGACCAAGAGATTGCGATAATCCTTGGAGCTTTTTGGAGTGACCAAGAGATTGCGATAATCCTTGGAGCTTTTTGGTTTTGACCAAGTGATTGCGATAATCCTTGGAGCTTTTTGGGTGACCAAGGGATTGCGATAATCCTTGGAGCTTTTTGGTTTGGATTATGGTTCTTCAGGGGATAGAGGTACCCCCAGCTTGATGGTCTTTGCACTTCGGATCTGGCTCTAGAGGTATGGGCATGAATGGATCGGCCCTATGCACGGAGATGAGGACAGGGTCCGCCGACGGCACTGATGTTGCTATGATGTCTCTTGGTGGAAGTTGCTCTTTGTGTGCCCAAAGTTGTGGATGTAATGCTTGGTCCCACTGTGGTGGGTTAACACGCCACTCATGCCCTAGTATTATGTTTATCTGTTGACATGCTTCCTCAAATTTTATGGGATGTCGATGTTGTCGCATGTGATTGTTGTGGGCTATGTCTGTTTCATCCTCACCTTCGGACAATGTGTATAGCTCATCAGAATCTATAGATTCTGAGACATGGAGGACTGCATCATCAGGTAGCCCTATGGTTAAAGGTTGATCCTCTTCGAAAGGAGCCTTATGTAAGTTGGGCCTTGGGAGCTCCAAAATCTTGGTCTCTACCAACTCTAAGTGCTCTAGTGCTTTGCATGTATTGGGAGATTTGAACTCCTCCTCTTTGGTTGGTTCTTGTTGAGGAACTTGGGGCTTATGGAGGGGTGGCCAGATGGCACCCCCATGCCTTGGTAGGGCAGTTCATCCCGCTCTTCTTCGCGCTCTGATTCCTTAGAGGCTTCTTGATGAATTTCTAAGGGTGGCTCATAAGCCTGGGTGGATGTCTGAGGAAGGCACCCGTCATTGGTTATAGGAGCGGCCTCCCATTCATGTCTAGGAGGCGTCGGGGGTGGTGCTTCGGGAATCGAGAGAGTAGCTTCCCGCTCCTGTCTAGGAGGTGTTGGGGGTAGCTTTTGATGAGGTCGCGATGACCTATCTTCCCCCCATGGGTTGTGCCACTCAAAATATTTTGTCTTATGCATGTGAGGGGTTGGAGTCTTTTCTTGCATAGTGTGTTGGAACAGCTCATCCTTCTGGCACTGAAGGTGCTCTTCGTTAATATGGTACGGTTCCTCTAACGGTAGTCGTTCGAGCTCAAGTTGCGTGAGTTGCTTGAGATGTGTGATATATTCGACAGATTCTACGATAGTTGGTCCCACCGCCTCATGTCTAGAAGGCCTAGACGCCTCTCTTAGATAAAAATCTTGGTCGTAGTGATCCAAGATCTCTATAGGACACATCCCTCTCTTAGGGGTAGCAGCATTCTCTCGGGGCTTTGGCCTCAGTGAGTGGTCCTGATAGATAGCAGGTGCGAAGGCATATTGCTCTCGCACTGTATATTGCTCTCGAGGAAGGTAGAGGTCTTCCTCGTGCTCTCTTTCATAAGTGAAAAAGGGATGGACGGAGCTATCTCGCCCTGCCCAAAGAGCCTTGTGCTCTGGATTTGTCTTTGTAGTTATGGCAACTAGAGGGGGTGAAGGAGGGATAATGTAATCATGTGGTTCCTCCCATCGAACCCTATGTTGACTTAGCACTTCATCGCGCGATGACCGCTCATAGCGAGCATCTAAGGGAGCTCTCATTGCTTCATGTCTAGAAGGCCTAGATGCCTCTTCTAGATATCTATCTCGGTCGTAGTGATCCAAGATCTCTATAGGCGACCTCCCTCTATTGGGGGTAACAGCATTCCCTCGAGGCTTTGGCCTCAGTGAGTGTTCCCTGATAGATAGCAGGTGCGGAGGCATATTGCTCTCGCATTGTATATTGCTCTCGAGGAAGGTAGAGGTCTTCCTCGTGCTCTCTTTCATAAATGAAAAAGGAACGGGTGGAGTTGGCCCGCCCCGCTTGAGGAGCCTTGTGCTCTGGATTTGTCTTTGTAGTCCTGACAACTAGAGGGGGTGAAGGACGGGTAGTGTAATGATGTGGTTCCTCCCGTCGAACCCTATGTTGACCTAGCGCTTCATCGCGCGGTGACCGCTCATAGCGATCATCTAAGGGAGCTCTCCTATGATTGTACCCCTCATGGAAGGGTGTGTGATGAGTGCTATGTTGAACGGGAGTGCTCCTCGAAGAGGTGTCCCTGTAGTCTCTTTCCTTTAAGGTGTGGAGGGGACTGCATTGTGTGTTAGGTCGCCAAGGTGGTATGACCAAATCCTTGGGATTGTAACGGAGGTGACTCGTGCCTCCTTGGATATTCCCCATAGCCTTCGCCCGTGATTGGGCTTGGCTACGGGTGAGCACCATGACGATGTCTCTCTAAAAAGCCCTAAAATTGAAAATGAGTCGGATGGGGCCCAAAATTGGTGTGCGCATCCCTCTTATAATAGATAAGACAAAAATGAAGTTTCAAGTCCTAACTCTAAATACATTAGGAGATATTGACATCCGAACAGCTCAAAAAGTGCATAGAATTGCGTGCCCAATTTTAAAACCTAATTTCGGGGCACTAGATGATGGAATTTGGCCCCGAAAACTGAATTTTTTTGGGCAAATAGAATTCTAGGGAATTATATTTGTTTAAAATTATCCCAACTAACTCCCTGTAAAATTTCATGTCAATCGGAGCTACGGTTGAGAAGTTATGGCCCCGACAAGATGCACTAAAATTTAGGGAAAAATACAAGATTTCCCATATTTTGTTGGATGGTCCTGCATCACTTATGGGCACATTTGGGGTGATTTTGGGTTGACCAAAGGGTTCATGGACACCTTTGGGGCATTTTGGAGTGACCAAGCGATTACGGGAATCCTTGGAGCTTTTTGGAGAAAATGACAAAATGCGTAGATTTTTTTATCTTTGTTTTTAATGATTTTTTTTTGTCTACACTAAACAGAATTAAACACACACATTCACAAAACCGTGATTATCTCTTTTAAGGATTCTTGGTGTGCCCTAGACTGGTTTAGTGCATTTTGATGTTTTGTTTTGTTTTTGTAGGTTTTGTAGAACGTTTAAATGCATCATGTAGGCTCTTATAACTCCAAAAAGGTCGCCCCTTCAATATACCAACCAGGCCGATATACCAACCTCTCTATATACCCGCCCTTACGAGAGGGAGACTATAGGTACGTGAGAGCAGAAGGTACGTGGTACGTAGGCGGTACGGAAGGGGGATTGTCCTGTTAATGGCACCTACCATAGAAAACTTATCCTCGCGCGCATGGGAATCACCCCGCCTACGCTCGGTCTGTCTTCGTCGGGATTTACGCCTAACAACAGCTGACAATCGGGAAATGGATGCAAATCAAGCCAAGGTGGTGATTAAATCCACCAATGGTCTTGATCAAGGGCTGGGGTCTTACGACCAGCTCCTTGGTTTAAAGTTGTTTCGTGATGTGTGTGGGATTCGTTTTATCCAACAAAATGAAACTAGCATACATGACTTTTCCTAATGCAATGCAAGATTAAATGAAAACAATTAACGAAACAGAAACAGAAACAGAAAAATATAACAGAGATCATGAAAATCCCTACCTCTTCTCTACCCTGCTCCTGTTGTCTCTGAATTTCTGCTCTGAAAATCCGCAGACAGGAATTCGTCCCTCTGGGAGACGAATTGCAGAACAGAATTCGTCCCTCCCAGAGACGAATTTGAATTCGTCTCAGGGTCAGACGAATTGCAGAAAAGGATTCGTCCCTGTCAGAGACGAATAGCAGTCTGCAACAAAAAAAGTGTACCTGTCAAGCACAAACACAAAACTTTGATCAGTTTTCTGTGATTTCAAAAACCAGGGAACAGGGTCCCACCGTGATCGCCACTGAAAGCACGAGATTCCGGTCAAAGGAAACACCAAGTGCAATTGCATTCAAAATTAAGCACGCTTAAGTCCTAGAAATGTAAATTGCATGAAACGAAAAGAGACATGTTGGAAGAGACGCAATAAGATAAAGAAAACACAGCCCTTTCATTAATTTCCTTCGATCTCTGTTACAATAATGCCTCCTCCCTTTTCAGGGGCTAGGAGCGCAAATAGGGTTTGATTACAATCGTCGAATGATTCCTCCTTCCGCGTGCCCACGATTGCAATGGGCGGGCCAAGATGATGCCGCCGCCGATGTCGATGAGTTCTTCGCCTCTGCTCGCTTCTCCTGCGAACAAAGAAATGATCAAGACGTTAGTAGCACCTGCTGCAAATGAAAAGCATTCTCTCTCTAAAACTAACAAAATATGCATACGAATATTTGCCTGAAACAGTGAAAACAGTGAATCCAAATTGCTTCAAAACCTGACAGAAGGTAAGAAAAGTTACCAGAAGGCCACTGCCACTGAGGCAGCTGGCCAATCCACCTTAAACTGGAATTCGTCCCTGGGCAGGACGAATTTTGACTGTAATTCGTCCCTGGGTGGGACGAATTCTTCTGAGTAGGAGAAACCGACCTGCTCCTGCTCCAATGTCGGATCCCGGGACCTGCAAAACTCCTGCAAATAGGGGGGTTAGGTAATTGGGGCCATTTTGGGACGACCCAGATGGTCGGATTTTCCCAATTTGGCCTCCACCCTCGGGAATTTGACCTTGACACCTGCAAGTTAGCGAAACGACAAAGCAATACAAAACACCCTAAACTTTGACCAAAAGCTACAAAATTGCAATTATAGACTAATCAGACCTAGTAACACAGAATGCAATCTAAAAAATAATCTAAAGTGCTCAAAAACTAAAATTAGGACTTGGGAGGTGCGGGGGTGCCCAAGTGGGCCTCCCACCGTTGGCCCTCGATTTTGGAGCCAATCCACCAAGGATGGGCCCAAAACCTTTTAGGATTGGGGGGTCGGCGAATTGGTAGGTTCAGATGTCCATGCGTCGGATTTGAGTAAGGTTCGAGCTTCCAAAGGCCACCCAACAACCTCCCTTGCAAAAGAGATTGATGGATGTAGGAAGGTGAACAAAGGGGGATGCAAGTGAGTCTTCGATTCGGCAAGACTTCGTTGCTTGAACACTCCTTCAACCTATATGTTTTGGGTGAGAAAAGTCCCACCTTTTATAGACCCAAGGGGTCTCTTTTGGGAGGGAAGCACAAATGCCAAGTGTTGGCCATAGGCGCCATGTGGCAGTCTTGTCTTCCCATGAGGGAGGGGAGTCCTCCATTGACTTGAACTTTGATAAATGCTTTTTGTAACAGTCCTCTAACGGCCCCTCTGTCCACTTACACATGCGTGCAAGGTAGGAGCCCTTAACTGACTGTTCTGGGCTGCCACTTGGCACCATTTGCCTTTTTGCCCGTTAAGCTTGGAATTCGTCCCACCCAGGGACGGATTTAGAATTCGTCCTGGGGTGGGACGGATTCTATTTTGAATTCGTCCCGGGGTGAGACGAGTACTCGGGCAAAGTGTCCAAGTGTGCCAAATTGCTTCTTGACCTTACAAAATTGCTATGAAAGTGGTTAAGACCACTGTTTAACCTCTGAGGGCTGCCCTGGGGGCTGTGTTTGTCAAAGCGATCAGTGTTTGCAGTCACATAATCGGATTGGTGCTGTTTTGGTGTCTACAAAGACAACCCATCTTAAACACTTTAGCTCGCTTCCATAAATATTTTTAAATTTCTTGTCTAATTATATATTTAATAGTTTATATATAAACAGTAAAAATAATTTTAAACTTAAAAATTCAATAATATAAATTTTTAATATCATTTTATTATTAATAATAATATTTTTTAATAAATTAACACTATATTCTCAAGATTTCTTTACACTATCTCAAACAATTTTAAATTGTATTTCTTAAAATAATAATTAATAAATAATAATAAGGAAGGGGAGTTGGTGAAGACTATTTCTGACCAGGTATAATATGAGGATTAAAGGTTCAAACATATGAATTTTTTATGGAGTGGAGTTTGAGATTTGAGATAAGAAATGCTGGTGTATTTGATTCCCATAAGCTGTATATGGGTCCATACAATCTATAATGTATAGAGAGAAGAGGGGAACAAAACACATTGCGCATGAAAAACAGCACAGAAAATTCTACAACATACAAACAAAATACATTGTCCATTAATAACAACAAAGAAAATGGTACAAACTGCACACAAAACACATTGCGCATGAAAAGCAGCACAGAAAATGCTACAACATACAAACAAAATACATTTTCCATTAATAACAACAGAGAAAATGGTACAAACTGCACACAAAACACGTTATGCGTTAAGAACACAATGGAAAATGCTACAAGTGTTTGCATTCAGAGCAATTACACTGGATAGAGCCCTCTTGTAGAGCTTGCTAAAATGGAGAGAGTTTTTTTGAGAAGAAGTAGATTGGATAATTAACCTCACTTCAAGTTTAAGGACTTCACCAATGTCTCTGACCTCAAGCTTGAGTATAAAACAGCCAACATGCAGAATACTATAAAGATAAAATAATCTCTACCAATTTCTGTCGGGGAATACAAATCACACTATTGCAATAGACACGAAATACCACTGCAATGGACTATTTCTTCAATCCATTAAATAAGGTCAACCCCTTAATACAAATTTTAAGCATAGAGGATGGATCTCCTTGAAGGGAGCTCCTCTGAACATGGACTGATGCAATACCGCGGTAGCTGCAGCTCCAACCAGCGGACCCGCCCAAAAGATCCACTGCAAAATAAACGATAACCCACGATTTCAAGAAACAAATCTTTAACAAAGAATTGAACGCAGAAAACTAAAAAATCATTAGGGTGTTACATGGTCATTCTAGGATTGTCTATGGCCATAAACCACAGCTGCTCCGAAGCTTCTAGCGGGATTGATGCCTGTGCCCGTGATTGGAATTGTGGCCATGTGAACCAGAAACACTGCAAATCATATTGCCAGGGGAGCCAGCACATGCAATCATGCACTAACATATTACTAATAATTTTTCAAATTAACTTAGCAAATCACTTAACTAACATAATATATTTTTCTTAGTTGAATAATTAAATTGATAAGGGTTCTTTAATGGATACAAATTTTGTGGGTTAATTTTTATGAAATTATCATCTTTCTTGTATTCTGAGACCACAATTATATGAATATTGACTATGTATTCTTATGAATTATATAATAAAAATCATTCATTTTACAATATTTCATACAACTAGTAATTAAACAAGAAAAAATAATGAAATAAATTCACCTATTCTATAACTTGTTCAATAATCTGAAAGTCTCTATAGAGAAGAAGCTGACATGGGGCTTTATTAGTAAATGGAAAAGGTGACGGAAAATAACAAGATATGTAAGCTACATTTTTGCTTCATTTAATTACTTTTTAAACCACCCATGATCTGAAAAAATAAAAATTCACTCAACTCCTTAAATAATAGCATTTTGACCCAAGGTAGGCTTAAAAAAAATGGTTCCCATGAGGATCCTTTACTTGTTACCATAATGTCACACGTGCCTATGGTCCTGATCCTAGCCTTGCCTATGTTATCCTTGTATTTCACCATGTTTTAGGCCAAGTAATACAAGTTCCAATCAAAAATTCATAGCAACGATCATTATGCCATTGCCCTCAATTAAGAGGACACTTGTCACAAATATTTCATATCATGATCTCATGCTTTCATATAAATAGAATAATATTTAATATCAATACTAGATCCATAGGTAGGAGCTCACATTTCTAATTATCCTATTATCATGTACCATATTTTAGAGGGGTTTAGAGCAATTGTACAACCATTTTAAAAATTATTGTTGGAAAAATAAATCGTATAGGCTTCTAATTGTTCTTGTAACATATATCCATAACATATATTGCCTAGGTATTAGGATAGAATTAATATTTTTCATCAAGTCTTATACTACTTATTATACCTATAAATCTTGACTTCCCTTTATATATATATATATATATATATATTACTACTTTTTTCATTATAGAGGAATCTACTACTTAGTGCCAAGTGCATCCTTCTAAATTAGAATCTATATCACTATAGCCTAAGCTTAAGGTTATTACTAGATATTTTAGATCAAAGTTTTGCATTCTTCACTTCATTTATATTACCACTATCTTTAAAGAAAGCTTTCTATTTATTATATATTTTTTAAATTTTTTATGCCATAGAAGATGTAGGTTGTTCATGCTCTACTATATAACTTTGAAGGATAATTTTCTACACCAAAATATATGTTACGAGTCCCTTAAATCACCATCTTAGATCTTGTAGTAAGGATAAATTGGTATCATAGCACCTTTGACTTCTCTTTATAATCCTTTATAGTCTTATATTTATTTGTTTGTAGAGGTTCTTGCACAAGTAGAGTATTCACTACATTTTATTTTTGAATGTTTTATTATAGATATTTATTGTACTATAACTAAGTAATCACAACATGTTTCCTTTCCTAATATGGTAAAGAACACCATATTCACAAGTAAATAGATCAACCAAAAAATCATATTGAATAATGGTCAAATAAAAATATTTTAATAATTTCATTCAATAAACCTTGAATGAGCAAAGGAATATTTTGTTTGTGTAGCTTTGCTATATTTTATGACTTGTATTTTTGCCCTTGGGCCATCCATGCACCTTGTCAATATTTTGATTCACATATTCATTAGGCCTTGATATAGTTTTAATATGATCATTCCAATTTCTTTGCTTTAGATATTACATTCAAAATTATAATATGTGGACTTTACTTTACATGATAGATAATAATATTTTATAGTTTTATTTGACCATTTGATAATTTTTATGAGAATTATAATGAATTATAAAAATTATATTATGGTCATTCTTAAATCATTTTATTTGATAGATGAAATATATAGTTAGTTAATAATAATTAAATAGTGACCACTTTCTAATTATTAGTAAAGTGTGACTTAAAAATCTACTTAAACTATAAATTTTAAAATCATTAAAATAAAAAGATATGAAAAATTTTGTATTTTAATATATCATGTTCTATATAAGAATATGAATTATAACCAGTTGTAAAATTGGATGATGTTAATTACAATTTACTAATATATTCATAATATATTAGTTTCTATTCTCTTAATTTATAGTGAGGTTAGGAAAACTAATATAGAGATCAAAGATCTACCATTTATACACTTTATGCATATTTTCATTAATATTGAAGATGAAGATAACCCATCTTAAAAACTCTAGCTCACTTTGATCAATATTTTAATTTTTTTATTTAATTATATATTTTTATAGAATTATTGGTTTTTATCAATTATTTTTATATTTTATTTTAAAAATATGTTATATAAATATTAAAAATATTTTTAAACTTAAAAATTCAATGATATAAATTTACAATATTATTTTATTATTATTAATTATAATTTTTAATAAACTAACACTATATTTTCATGATTTCTTTACACTATCTCAAACAATTTAAAATTATATATCTTAAAATTATAATTAATAAATAATAAGGAAGAGGAGTTGGTGAAGACTATTTCTGGCCAAACATATGGAATTTTTATGAAGTGTAGTTTGAGACTTGACGTATTTGATTCCCATGAGTTGTATATGGGTCCATACAATCTATGATGTATAGAGAGAAGAGTGGAGCAAAACACATTACGCATAAAAGCAGCACAGAAAATGCTGCAACATACAAACAAAAGACATTGTCCATTAATAACAACAAAGAAACTGGTACAAACTGCACACAAACTGCACATAAAACACATTATGTGTTAAGAACACAATGGAAAATGCTACCAGTGTTTGCATTCAGATAAATTACCCTGGATAGAGCCCTCTTGTAGAGCTTGCTAAAATGGAGAGAGTTTGTTTGAGAAGAAGTAGATTGGATAATTAACCTCATTTCAAGTTTAAGGACTTCACTAATGTCTCTGACCTCAAGCTTGAGTATAAAACAACCAACATGCAGAATACTATAAAGATAAAATAATCTCTACCAATTTTTGTTGGGGAATACAAATCACACTATTGCAATAGACACAAAATACCACTGCAATGGACTATTGCTTCAATCCATTAAATAAGGTCAACCCCTTAATACAAATTTTAAGCATAGAGGATGGATCTCCTTGAAGGAAGCTCCTCTGAACATGGACTGATGCAATACCGCGGTAGCTGTAGCTCCAACCAGCGGACCCGCCCAAAAGATCCACTACAAAAAATGTTAGAAAAATTAAATTAATCTTCACGCCCATAAATGCTTCGACACGAAGCACTTTAGAAATGCATTTAGAAAATGCTTCGGCGTGAAGCACTTCCAAATTGCATTCGAAAAATGCTTCGACGCGAAGCACTTCCAAAACGCATTCGAAAAATGCTTCGGTGCGAAGCACTTCTGAAAAGCATTCAAAAAATGCTTCGGCACGAAGCACTTTCGAAATGCCTTCAGGAAATGCTTCACCCCGAAGTAAAATAAAATTTCCTCTGAAGCAGAATTCAGTCGAAGCGAAAATCGGTCAAAGCAAAAATTAGGTGTGCAGATCGGGACATTAAATGTCTAAGCATGCTAGTAGTTGGAGTGTTCAATGATTTGTCAGAAAGCCTTTCCGACATTTAATTATTGTCAGTCGATTTGTGGATTTATCCCTCTTTCTGTCCTCATCCCTCGCCTATAAATACTGGGGCCATTTTGTCATTTTGTACGTGAGGAGGTTAGAGGTTGGAGCAGAGCAGCATAGAGGAACGACGAGCACAGAGGAGCCGCTGCAGCAAGGGTTTACATCAGCAGAGTAGCAGAAGGGTGAAACCAGCAGCCGCCAACAGCTAGAGAGTGGAGCAATAGTCTCCCATACAAGTAGTTTGTGTTTATCCTGCAGATTTTGATCTTGCAGAAGATTGTATTCGCTTCAGAAGGAAGCTTTGTAATCCGGATTTATAGTGAATATATAAAATATTTGTTTCGCTATTCGGGTCTCTGTGTATCATCTTGTCCATCGATATTCCTCAGCTAGGGTTTGCCCCAAAGTGGCAAAACACCCGTTCGATCCAAAAGGGATCAAGTTTGTTTGTGCCGAAGCACATCACGAAGCAGTTGTTTCATTGGGAAATCCTCCGAAGTAGTTTCACTTTGACTGTTACTCCCCCGAAGCACTTACTTCGGGAGTACTTTCCTCGAAGTAGTTTCACTTCGGTAGTGTCTCCCCGAAGTACTTACTTTAGGAGTATTTTTCCCAAAGTAAAATCACTTCGGCAATAATTCCCCCGAAGTGCATACTTCGGGAGGTTTTTACCCGAAGCTCCCTCCCTTGCGTGAAAACTTTGCGAAGTATTTTCACGACATGATTTTAAATCGCGATTTAAAATTTTCTTATTTCCTTCAAATTGGTATCAGAGCAATTGGTGCCGTGATGCGGAGATAGAAGCATGGCTTCTGAAAGAAATTCCCTGCAACTGTAGATCTCGCAATTTAATGGTAAGAACTATGATTACTGGAGCATCCAGATGAAGATCCTCTTTGGATCTCAGGATTTGTGGGACTTGGTCGAGATGGGTACCTAAAACCAGCAGATGCAATAGCACTGGCCGCCCTCTCCCAAGCTGACAAAGACCTTCTGAAGGAGAACAGGAAGAAAGACCAAAAAGCCCTATTCTATATCATGCAAGCGATTGAGGAGACCATCTTCCCATGGATTGCATCAGCCACCAAGGCCAAGCAGGCCTAGAAAATTTTGGCCAATTTGTACCAAGGCACCAACAAAGTGAAGTTGGTAAAACTACAGATGCTCAGAAGGGAGTTCGAGAACTTACAGATGAGTGAGTCTGAGTTGATGAGTGATTTCTTCACCCAAAAAATAGATGTCATCAACTAGATGCGGTTGAATGGTGAGATTGTGTATAATCAAAGGATTGTGGAGAAAATTATGTGGAGTCTGCCAACAAAGTTTGATCTATGGTAATTGCAATAGAGGATTCAAGGGATCTGACAATCCTCTCTATAGATGAACTGATGGGTTATATGTAGACACATGAGCAGAGGCTGAGTCGCTCAGCTCAGTCCTTTCTGGAGCAAGTGTTTAAGGCACATGTCTCAGTCTGAGACAACAACAAACAACACTCCCACCAAGGTGCCTCTAGTTCTCAAGGTGGAAGAGGCAGGAGCAGGCATGGGAGAAGTAAAAATCAAGGAGGGAGATCAAAACCTCATGTCAGTGAGACCAGCTGCAACTTTCATTAGAAAGGAGGAAGAGGCACTAGAAAAAACTAGTAAGGTAGCTCTCAGCAAAAGAAGGACATGTCAAAGGTCCAATGCTACTACTGCAAGAAGTTCGGTCATTACATATCTTAGTGCAGAACAAGGATGGCAAACGAGAATCAACAACAAGCCCATTATACAGAGGAAGCTGGAAATGTGGTAGGAGGAAATGTGCTACTGACTTGCAGCATCGAGGAGGAGAGCAAAAAAAACATTTGGTATCTTGACAGTGGGTGCAACAACCACATTATTGGGAATAGAGAGATGTTCTTACAATTGGACAATTCAGTCCAGTCCGAAGTCAATATGGGGAACAACAACAAATTTCCTATGATGGGGAAAGGAAAAATCCTCATCCGAACCAGGCACGGTGAACGAAAGCAGATCTGTGACGTCTACTATGTGCCTGGCCTGAAGCACAATCTGCTAAGTATTGGATAGCTTGTCCATAAGGGACACACTATGCAAATCAAAGACGGTATCTGTTCCATCAGAGATAAAGTGCATGGACAAATCGTAATGGTGTCCATGACAAAAAACAAAATGTTTTCGTTGTAGATTTAGAATGAATCTTTAATGTCTTTTTGAGTGTAGTTGTGAATGATTCTACCTGGTTGTGGCATCTCAGATTCGGTCACTTGAGTTTCAATGGCCTAAATTTGTTGCACAAGAAGCAAATGGTGAAGGGTTTACCCCTTATTGAGCAACCGAACCAAGTTTATGAAGGTTGCCTGGTCGGCAAGTAGCACAGGGATGCATTCCCTATTGAACAGTCTTGGAGAGCATCATGGCCATTGGAGCTGGTGCACTCATACATTTGTGGTCCGATGCAGACCACCACGTTTGTTGACAACAAAATATTTCCTGACCTTCATTGACGACTTCAGCCGGAAGACCTGGATTTATCCCATCAAGTTGAAGTCAAAAGCATTTGTGAAGTTTAAGGAGTTCAAGGCTCTGGTTGAGAAATAGAGCGAATATTACGTGAAGAATCTCAGGACAGATGGAGGTGGAGAATACATCTCCAAAAAATTCCACAACATTTGTAAGCAACATGGAATTCAAAGGTAGTTCACTACTAGATACACATCGCAACAGAATGGTGTAGCTGAGAGGAAGAACAAAACGATCATGGAGATGGTACGAAGCATGCTGAAGGTGAAAACTTTGCCACATGAGTTCTGGGCAAAACCTGTAAGTTGTGCAGTTTATCTGTTGAACCGATGTCCCATCAAGATTGTGAGTGACAAAATTCTAGAGGAAGCCTAGAGCAATCTAAATCCAAGTGTGGCTCATTTGCGAGTTTTTGGGTGCATAGCATATGCACATGTTCTAGATGATAAAAGACGAAAGTTGGATGATGAATCTAAAAAATGCATCTTCACGGGGTACAGCGAACAAGCAAAGGCATATAGGCTATACAATCCAGTGACAAAGAAAATTGTCATCAGCCGAGATGTGAAGTTCTTGGAGAACGAAGCCTGGAACTGGAAGTCAAAGACTGGTGAGCCTGAACCAGCAACTGTTGAACCTGTAAGCTTGGAGGAACATAGTGTACAGCCACCTGTACCTTTAAGTAGCAATAGTGGTGCCAACAACAGCACACCCTCATCATCTTGGTCACCTCCACTTGAAACCAGAATTCAAAATTTGAGGACACCTACAAATACTCGGAGCTTGCAAGATATTTATGAGGTAACTCATAATAATTTAGATGAAGAATATTCTGACTTTGCCTGATTTATTAAATGTGATCCAGTGGAATTTGAAGAGGCAAGTCAAAATCGAACATGGGTAAAAGTGATGGATGAGGAGAAGTTGACAGGAATAAGGCCAGATTAGTGGAGAAAGGATATAAGTAGAAGTCAGGGGTTGACTATCATGAGGTGTATGCACCTGTAGCCCGAATTGACACAGTGAGAATGATTCTAGCACTAGTAGTTCAGAAATGCTGGAGTGTGTACTAGATGGATGTCAAGTCTGCCTTCTTGAATGGAGTGCTAGAAGAAGAGGTCTACATAGACCAACCACCTGGATATGAAATACAAGGGCAAGAAGACAAGGTCTTAAAGCTGAAGAAGGCCCTGTATGGACTGAAGCAAGCACCCCAGGCATGGTATAATCAAATTGAAAGCTATTTTCAGGAGAACAGGTTTTATAAATGCCCATATGAGCACTTCATGTACCTAAATATAAATGCATAGGGTGATATTATAATCATCTGCCTGTACATGGACGATCTGATATATACTGGCAATAGCAGCAGCCTATTTGCACAATTTTGAACAACCATGAAGAAGGAGTTCGAGATGACAGACATGGGGCTGATGAAATTTTTTCTTGGCATTGAAGTTGACCAATCAACAGATGGCATCTTCATTTCTCAGGGCAAGTATGCAAAGGATGTCCTGAAGCATTTTAATATGGAGGACAACAAACCTGCCATCACCTCGGTAGCCACTGGTTTGAAGTTGAGCAAGACAGACAACAGAAAAAGTTTTGATCCAACTCTCTACAAAAGGTTAGTTGGAAGCCTGATGTACTGGACTACAACTCGACCAGATCTGATGTTCGAAGTCAGTCCGATTAGTCATTTTATGGAGACTCTGAAAGACACTCACTGGCAAGCAGGCAAGAGAATCCTATGATATGTCAATGGCATGAGGAACCACAAAATTCACTATGCCAAACAAGACCAGCTAGAGTTTATTGGCTACATTGACAGTGATTGGGCCGATAGCGTAGATGATCGGAAAAACACTTCGGGATATGCCTTCTGTTTTGGATTCGAAGTTGTTTCTTGGTCCTTGAAGAAGCATCCAATTGTTGCTTTATCTACAGCAGATGCAAAGTATCAACCCTGTCCAAGCCTTGTAGTTCCCAATAGAGGATTGTATCAACATGACTCTTGTAGATCATTCCAAGTCCATATCTACCCTAATTATATTTTGCATATCCATCAGTATTAATTTTAATCTAACCTTCTAGAGGTGGTTTCCAACTAGATTTTTCCTACCCTTCTTGCACTTCGACTTCCTTCTCCATTGTTCCTATATTACCTTTAATTTCCTCTTTAGCATACACTACCATAATTTTCATGACTTTGTTGCAAATGACTTACCAAATGCCATCCAAGGATGGAAAGGTTTCTCTAAAAAATTTGTCATTTCTCTCTAACCATACTTTCCACCAAATGAATTATGATATAAACTTTTACTTGATATGAAGAGCTTCCTATTTAAATTTACCCATCTTCCATATTTTCAAAATACTAATCTGATTCATAACACCATTGGCTCAAATTTTATAAGCTAAAAAATATCGTTTCTAGATTTGGCATGTGTATGGGCACTCAAACATCAACTGGTAAGACATTTCCTTTCTCTTGTAGCATAAAATACATTGATATGGATCACAAATTCCCCTACATATCAAATTATCAAAAAGAAGAATTCCATTGTGCATGAACTACCAAGCAAAGAAGTTTACTTTCAACCAACCCTTGGATAGCCAAATCTTTCTTCAATCCTCAATCAGATATGCATGAGGAGGTATACGAAGAATATTATTATATCCATCCTTCATTGTGTAGAATCCAAGGCTCTCATAGCCCCAACCTAATTCATAGGGATTAGAATTGGCCACTCATCCAACTTCTTAAACTGTTTTAACATATAATCCTCTAATTGGCTAGTATTGAAATAACTTCCAATCTAGATCTAATATTTACTTTCCATGGTTGCTTTTATGAATTGAAATTATGGTAATTTAACAATGGTATGTGGGTATTGATCCCATTAATCTATCCAAAATTATTCCTTATCCCCTCTCCTCTCTTTCCAAAATAATTCATATTTTAGTACCTGACATCCTAACTTTAAAGCCATCCACACTAAGGACCCTAAGCCATCTAAACAAAAATTGCTCATCTCATTTGGGTTTTCCCATTCAAAATATTTACTAGTTAAAACTCTACTGAATAAAGAAGTTGGTTGGGAGATCCACCTCCAGTAAGTCTTTCCAACCAAAGCTTTATTATTTCACTTTGATCTCCTCGCTCCAAGCATCTCTTTACCTTGTGTTGGCTTACATATTTCCAACCTAATAAGTGTTAGAATAAATAATTATTCTCTTATGTTTTACTAGGATAGACATACTTGAGTTACCACTCTTCCATGAGTACGGTGAACTCTCAGTTTGTCCTAGTTTATATTTTATGAGTTGTTGTAATCCAATGACTCTCAATGATAAACTTTGTTATTTATACAAAGTTGATCCATTGAATAAATCAATCAAGTATTTTACTTTTATAACATGGTATCAAAGCGGGATTTATTTACCCTATGAGCCTGAGGAGCTTTTCCTCATGGGGAGATTTTCCTCATGGAAATCCCCCCTCATACTAATTTTTTGACTGAGAGAGTATGCTCTCCATCATTTTGATGGATTAGAAACTAGATGGTTAAAAATTTGGAGCTTAAGATATTTTTTGTTTTTGGTCTTATGTGGTTTTTTTAGTTTTATGGAATAACGTGCATTGGAGAGGTTTTCATTGTCGTAGTTTCATTCTCTACATCAGTCAGTGAATAAGTTATAGGAGAATTGTTTCTTCCCACCACTGTTGAAGGATGCTTGCTGCAATGGTCCATGATAAGTTTTTTTAATGGAAGCTATGATCCCTTGATTTTTTGGTGCCATCATTTTTTTGGTAATTTTCATGGGATCTTTCGTGGGCTTGTCGAGGTTTTGGGCCGCAAAAAGGCCTTCATTTGGCTAGATTTGGCCTTTTATTTGGTGGCAGCCCACCAAGATTCACTCCACAACTTCTCTTGGCTATCTCACCTTTTTGTTGGTTCTGAATGTGTAGCTATTCTACATGGGGATGGAGTGCGCGTGTTTCCTAATTTTTTAGCTTTCGTAGGTTTGGGTGTTCAAATGGTCGCATTTCTCAATGTTGGAGTAGGAAACACGTAGAGCAAACTAATGAAGGTTTTCCTGCACTATGGATGTGAATGGTTTTTGGTGTCGGTGCCATCATAGTTCTTTTTCACGATAATTTTGATCATCATCATAGTTTCTTATGCATATTTTGCAATCATGTCACTAAAAATCAATGATATCCTAGGAACTAGATGGATCTGTGATAGTTATTTGCAAATGAAACTATAGAACGACAACCTAAAAACTACTATTTCATTCATTTTTTTCATGTCGTGTGAAAAGACAATATCATCAAGGTGGAGGAGAAGCAAATGAAGATATGAATATTGATGTGTTTCTTTTATTTTCTGTTGTAGTGTCAATTAGTTCCAGTGATTCTAAGCTCGTGGACAACAACAATTACGATGGAACTAGAGTCTTCCTCAATGGATATTGCATAGGTTGTTACCTTCTAATTTTGTGGATCTAATTTGTGACTAGCAAACACCTGTTTAATGGAGAAGTTTTTAAACCAAAGATTTTTTGTTTAACATTGCTTTGTGGAGTTCCTGTTGTTACTGCACTAACAAATTTTTTTGATCCATATTGTGTTAGGATTCACTATATAAAAAAAAATAGATTCTTAAAGCAAGCAACTTAATTAGTATAGCAGAAACTATTAACCATCATAGAAGAATAACATAACATGCAATACAAAATAAAACATAGCACATAACGTGGTTCACGCAACACCAGTCCTTTGTATTAACACCAATAAAATCCCTGAAGGGAGTAATCCTACAATAGAACCAACTATGAATTCCTCTTCAAAACACCAGCATCTCCACACAATTACTCTAATAGTAATTAAACATGCAAATACCCTTGCATCAAGCTCTACATCAAGCTTTCTGATCTCTCTACATGAGATGCACAATCTTGTGCCCTTCCCATAAACAAGATACAATCCTCTCTACCGAAGGTATTACATAAATGGGCGAATCTAGTTACATGCATTCTAAAAAACAAGTATGCTATAATTAACCCAAAAAATCACACCCTAAAAAATCACATTGATTTCTACGCAACCATTAATTTTATAGATTCTATCTTGGAATTAGACACCAAGGATAGACCCATCAATTATGGCTTTTTCTAGATATTTTTCCAGTTTAGAAAGTTTCCATGCATAAAAGCAACTAGTTACCAAACAGAGAGAAAATTTGTTTTTTTCATATTTAACCGAGATCAGACTCCACAACCTAACAATCTCCCACTTGGATACTGATCCACAAAAACTCTACCATTGTTGCACCCACCAAAGAACATATTCAAGCCAAACAAGGAATGTCAACTCCTCCAGATTGTTGTAACCATGCTCTGAATCGTCACATTGGACTAGTGTCATCCACACACTTTTATCCTGTGATCAACAAGCAACACACAATATCTCTACCATAAATTAGTGATAATAACATCCTCAAAATTACTTTGTATCATGGTGAATCAAATATCGCCACCATGGCAAGATCTACATACTATGGATGACCCATAGCATGCACACACACACAATATCACTTTGCCACTAGCTTTGAAAGCACACTCCTCGAGTGTGAAATTACCTTCCAACTTAGGGACTTGGGGTCGCAATTATCCAAAGCTATAACCATATTATGTGTTTCATCTTGAAATCATACAATAAATCTCGAGTCATGTCCATCTTCCTGGACATGTCTCCCAGTTCCCACTACTTGAGAACTCTCTGGTCCTCCAACGTCAATGTCAAGACCAACCATATTAGAAGGTGTTAAAATTTCACTCATTAGAAACCAGGACCCTTTCACTCTCGTTGCATAACGCCTAGAAATTCTTTACCATCTTCGATGTCACACTGAATAGCTCCATCACAGTCCTTTGTGAAAGAGTTTCGTAGTTACTTTCTACCAAACGGAACAAACACCTTGAACTTCCCTTCTTCTGCTATAGCTCCCACTTAATCCTGAATCTCAACCTCACTCTGATACCAATTTTAAGGATTCACTATATAAACAAAATGGATTCTTAAAGCAAGCAACTTAATCAGTACAGCAAAAACTATTAACCATCACAGAAGAATAACATAACATATAAGAAAATATAAAACACAACATATAATGTGGTTCATCTATCACCAGTTCTTTGTATTAACACCAATACAATCCTTGAAGGGAGTAATCTTACAATAGAACCAGCTATGAATTCCTCTTCAAAACACCAACAACTCCACATAATTACTGTAGTAGTAATTCAACATGCAAACACCCTTGCATCAAGCTCTACATCAAGCTACCTGATCTCTCTACATGAGATGCACAACCCTATGCCCTTCCCATAAACAAGATACAATCCTCTCTACCGGAGGTATTACATAAATAGGGAAATCCAGTTACATGCATGCTAAAAAACAAGCATGCTATAATTAACCCAAAAAATCACACCCTGAAAAATCACATTGATTTCTATGCAACCATTAATTTTATAGATTATATCTTGGAATTGGACACTAAGGATAGACCCATCAATTATGACTTTTTTTGGATTGATTTTTGGAGTTTAGAATAAAAACAACTAGTTACCAAACAAGGGGAAAATTTGTTTTTTCCATATTTAACCGAGACCAGACTCCACAACCTATCATATTGTTGTTTGAAGTCCACGTGATCTTTTTCAAATAGTGGGACATTCTGTGGTGGATAATGCGTCTTGAGTTCGGTGAAGCTGCCAGGTGCAATATGCTATTTCCTAGCAATGAAGACTGAGCGCAGCATTCCGCACAGGATTAGAATTCCTGATGGCGGGACTAATGATGCTGTGGCGTCCCTGATAAACTATTTGATGATGATATGGTTAAAATATTATTTTTGCCCCACCTCCCCGAATATGTGCGTCAATAGTGGAATCGCAAATATAATTTATTTGGCCTCCTCAAGTTTGGAAGCTAGTGATCATATTGTAGGGAGAAATCTGCGCGTTGATTTGAAATTTTCCAATGAGGAGCGCGTGAATGATGCTATCAAATCATCGTCTATGGGCGTCCGTGGTTGATTTTTCATAATTTTCGTGAGCTGCTCGTGACAATGGTTGAAGAGAGCCATTGCAATTTTTTTTTCCTACTACGGCTAGTGGCTCGGCGCGGTGCTGTGTTCAAATTTGCACCGATAGTTTAATTTCTGTATGCGGCAAGCTTCTATCTGTGAATGGCCCAGTTTTTCTCCTATGTGGAAGATGTACCTGATAATAATCTTTGCTACTCCGAATATGATTTTTTTTTTGCTGCTAGCACGGACGGATGGTCATGTTTAACGGAGGAGATCTGGATTAACTAAAGTGTTAAAGCAGTTTTTCAGTTGATCATGGAGGTTGTTTGTTGATCGTGGAGCCCCGTCAGCCGTTTCACGTAACTGTGCTATGGTGGAAGTCGATATTGGGCCGCATATTTGTCCGCATTGTTCAAAAAATCAGCGCCTGGCACCATTCTGCTCTTTGTTCGATCCGATTGTGCGCCCATCCTGCATCCTGATAAAAAAATTTACGGAGAAGAAGACTGTTGTGATTTTTTGGTGGATCATATCGACATCAGTACTGCTAGTTCATGTTTGATTACCGACCGTAGCTATAAACCTACAGGAGATCTAAATTCGTCCACCATTGCTATTTTGCGCCTGGGCCATTTCATGTTTTCTTTGCAGAGTTGAAGCCGATAATATTTGCTACTTCACCATATTTTTTTTTTAATTTGATTAAAGAAAGGGGTAATATGCTCGGTCAGAAGAGTTGACCGAGTAATATGGGTGCTAAGTATACCCCTTGACAGATAGTACCACAGTGGTGTCCGTAAGAGAGGTTGATGTGTGGCACTAGTGCCCGAAGGAAGTCGTAAATTAAATCGCGATTTAAATCGCGTCGCAAAAACCGCTTCGGAAGGTTTTCACGCGAGGGAGGGAGCTTCGGGGAATATTCGCCCGAAGTATGCACTTCCGGAAAACAATTTCCGAAGTAAATTTATTTCGGGGAACAATTTTGCAGAAGTAAATTTACTTCGAGAAAAAGTACACCCGAAGTAACTATTTCGGGGGACAAAGAGCCGAAGTAAAATTACTTGGGGGACAATGCTCCCAAAGTAAGTACTTCGGGAAGAAGTTGCCGAAGTGAAAGTACTTTGGGGAAAAACTCGGCCAAGCAACTGCTTCGCACAGTTTTCTTCCGAAGTGAAATTACTTCGGGAATTTTTCAATCCGAAGTGACTGCTTCGGGCAGGAAGGCAGCGAAGCACAGCAGCTCACGACAACTTCGGCAAAGTGACTGCTGGTTCCAACTTCGAGGAGAGAAAAATCTTGCAATATGCTTCGGCACAAACACACTTCCTTTCTGGATCGGACAGGTGTTTTGCCACTTTGGGGCAAACCCTAGCTGAAGAATATTTGCAGACAAGCAATACTTCGCTGGGAGACTGCTGCTCCACTCTCCGGATGGGTTACAAACTTCTGCCAGATGAAATATCTGCAGGATAGATTCATGACTTAGATGGGAGACTGCTGCTCCACTCTCCGGCTGATGGCGACAGCAACTTCTGCCTCTTCTACTGCTCTGGTAGAAACCCTAGCACTGCGGCTGTTCTGGGCTCACCAATCCTCTCTGCTGCTCTGCTCCTTCCTCTATCCTCCTCAACTTCTTCTCTATCGCATACTAAATGACAAAATGACCCCGATATTTATAGGCTATAGGCGGGGGATGAGGACAATAGGTGGGATAAATACACCAACCGACTGACAAAAATTAAATGCCGAAGAGAGTTTTCTGTCCAATCGCCGAGCGACCCCATCTACTCGCATGCTTGAAAATTAATGCGTCGATTCCCGTGCTTGATTTTTGCTTCGGCTAATTTCCACTTCGGAGGGCAAAATGAATTTACTTCGCGGCGAAGCATTTTCCGAAGTTGTTTTATAAGTGCTTCGCGGCGAAGTGATTTTAGGGGGCGTCTTAATTTTGCTTCGCAGCGAAGCATCTTCCGAAGGTGTTTTAATAATGCTTCGCGCCGAAGCGCTTGCGGGCGTGAAGGTTGATTTAATAATTCCAAGTGCCGTGGGCGGTTTGCTGTGTGTAGTTCCCATGCTATGGTGTTTGTGCTACGGCGATGATTTGAAAAACATCGAGCCTATGTTTGGCAGAGATTTTACCATTTGATGGATAAAACATTAAACTTTGACACTGCCGATGACTTCTGTTCTCATTAGGGAAGTGTTGCATGGTGGTGTTAGGGCTACTACACGGTGAAGTCTTGGCTCAAGCTGTATATCGGCATCAAAGATGACAACGTAACCGCATTCCCTGACGTAGTTGTGCTTCAACTGAGTGTGGGATTACTGTTGAAGTTTTTTATATTGTTCTGATTTTTTAATGTGACATCTTTTTGCCGCGAATGGACCGGCGTGACAATGTGTGGGGCTTCTGCCAGTGGCATCGATGGCCTGGGTTCATGCAGCGGCCTCATCATTCTTCCCATGATTTTTGGTTCTCCGGTCCCATAAGTCCCAATGGATACGAAGTCTTGTTCACCTGAAACCTTTCCTGTCAGTTTGACCACCATTGAATGAAAGCACTCCTAATTTTATCGGTCACTGATGCCGCTAACCGCCAAGTTGGAGACGGAGAGCTGTTGTAGATCGACCACCAGTTTAACCATGATTGCTTTTTTTTGCTGTTTTTGTCTGTTCGGAGGCGGACAATTGAATTTGTTTTTTATTTGCCTTCTCTACACCTGGAGGAGGAATCTTGGAATGCACGTGCGGTAATATTAGCAGCCGGAGTTGTGAGCTAGACTCGTGGAATAATGATTGTGTTGATCCCGTCACAGCCAAAAACGAAGATTCTACTCAAAGACGTGGCCCACTGTTTTTGGATTTTTTCTGTTCATGCCCTGCTGTGGGCGGTATTCTTTTTGATAGGAAACATGCTGCTGCATTTTCACCGATTTTTAGACGTCGATAGTGCTAAATGGCGCTGTTGCGCTGTGGCGACGAGATTTTTAGTCCAACTTGGTAGAATTGGGCTTTGTGGCTTTTATAATTCCAATAGATAAAACTAGATATTTTGACATGATAAAAGAATTCTTGAAAAAAAAATTGAAGATTATCAAGTGGGTTGCTCTTTGAATTGTTATTTTACAGGTTTTCGCTATGGTCTTAGTATTGGCGGTTAAAGCAGCCAGTCGTGGTCCAGAGTATGATAGTGATGATGAATACATTGCTCGTAGAGCTAGTATGCTGAGTCAGCCTTTTCTCAATCGTCCTGGAACTCAAGTTCCTGCAGTTTCAACTCCTGTTCCAGAGCAACGACCTTCTCGAAATGATGATTGGAGCACTCGAATAAGAGAAAAGTATGGTTTAGATACGTCAGAGTTTACGTACAATCCGACAGATTCTACTTGGTATCCACAACAAACTCCACCCCCTCCTAAGCTGAGAGCAGTATCATTGTCATTTTTTGATGGAATATATGTATGGGTTATTATGTCCGCACTGCCAGGGTTTTAGTAGATTAAATATTGAGATTGCCCGTCTTATTTAACACATTCCTGACTTGCTACCTGGACCAAATATGCCTTGACTTCCTGATTACAAAAAAATAATATTGAATACTAGGCCCAAATTACTGTTATCTCACCTGTTTGGACAGTTTGTACACAGTTGATCTAGCCCAATGGTGTGTTGTGTTCAGTGCGAAATGTTCAGGAAGGGGGGGCACCAAAGTTCGCAGTAGTCAACTGCCAAATGCAGTCACTAAAAAAAGTGGCATTCAACTGCTCCCGCGCACCATCTTACTCGATAACGCCATTGCCAAGCTGACGTATTAAAGACGTGCTGTACCTCCATCGAGTTCTTTCGGCCAAAATTGGGCCGACTGCCGAGAAATTTTGGGAGAATGAGCTGCAAACCAAAACTTATTCCCTAATATATAAGTGTGATCGTATTTTTGCAGCAGTGTGCTGCAAATCTGCAATCTGATTATTGATGATGGGGGCAATGCCACTCCTTTTCCAGATTAAGTTAAAGCCGATCACGTAGCAATGGCAAGCAACCGCCCAAATTCGCTGATGGCAGAGGAAAGAAGCATCGAAGGGGAGCGGCATGTGATGTTTGCAAGAGTGCAGAGACAATTCAATGGACGTACGGGTGTTCTATAGCTTCGGTGCATGGAATACTAGGTGGACATACTCATGCTTGTGGAGTCATTTTGGACTTCCCTTGCGATTTTTGTTGTTCTTTCTCCATCCTATCTTCACACTCACAACGTTCATCTATGTCACAAGCAGAGTATGATTTCATTTGTTTCTGTGAAGAGTCTCTACTTTTTTGAGACATCTGATGGGTCCTTTGTAGGATTCTTGATGAAAGTTATCCTAGAAGGGGTTGAAGAGGACATCTTCCTTCCTCTCTATCCTCCATGCACATCCTTCTTCTTCTTCTTCTATTCTGGCAAGTGGTTTTCTCCCTTGAATTTTTTCATCATTCCTTTATTTTGTTGTTTGTCTAGGAGATTTGGACCTTATTTTAGCCCATTGTGCTCATATAGGTGGAAACCACATACTCATGCTTGTGGAGTCATTTTGGACTACCCTTATGATTTTTATGGTTCTTTCTCCATCCTATCTTCACACTCCTTTTTGTGAGACACTTTGGTTTTAGGGGAGTTTTCTTTAGTGATCTTTCTTCTTTTTTGATCACATATTGTACATGGGTACTTTATCAGACCTTGTTGTCGAGACTCATTTCTATGGCTATACCATCACATATTGTATATGAGTACCTTATCATGCCTTGCTTATGGGACTCATCTTCTGTGGGTATGTCACATATTGTTTATTTATTTTTTCACTTACCCCTACTATCACTTAAGGGGGTGTTAAATTATCTTGGTGCATAGAGGTTTTCACCTCTCTCTTCTTCTTATTGTTCTTTTTCTTCTTGGAAGATGGTTTTTCCCCATGTGGTTTTTTTACCATCTCTCCTATATATAAGTACATTGTACATGAGTACCTCATCAGGACTTGTTGCTAGGACTCATTTCTTTTTTGTTCAATGAGGATAACCTTTGCCATCCGAAGACATGCCTCTTCCTTTTTGAAAGATGGTTTTTCCCATGTGGTTTTTTCACCATCTCTCATATATGTAATAACATAGCACATGAGTACCTCATCAGGCCCAGTTGTCGGGACTCATTTTTTTAGGATAATCTTTGCCATACAAAGACATACCTCTTCTTTTTTCCTTTTTGATAGATATTTTTTTCCCATGGGATTTTACCATCTCTTCAAAAAGAATCATTGTACATGAGTACCTCATTAGGCCTTATTGTCAAGACTCATTTGTTAAATTCACCCCTAGTATCACTTAAGGGAGGGTGTTAGAATAAATAATTATTCTCTTAAGTTCTACTAGGATAGACTTACTTGAGTTAGCACTCTTCCATGTGTCAGGTTAACTCTCATTTTATCCTAGTTCAGATTTGATGAGTTGTTGTAATCCAACGACTCTCAATGATCAATTTTTCTATTCATACAAAGTTGATCCATGGAATAAATAAATTAAGTATTTTTCTTTTATAACAATAAGGTCCATTTTCTCTCTCATTTTACTCCTATCCATAAACATTTTCTAGCCATTTTATCCAAATATTTGAATGATTAGTTATTTCTTTGATATGGTCCAAAATATTCCTCTAGATATCTATATTTAGTTTTCTAAAATGTAAGAGTAACCCCAAATATACCATTGGGAGATAAATCTTTGTGAATTCCAATATCTATAAAATTTTGTCCAAAATCCTTTGATCAAGATCGAAGAAGACCACATTGGATTTATTTATCATTGATGAATTGGTTTGTGGCCCTATGGTAAACATTAAGAGTATCTCTAATTAGTCGTGTTTCCTTGAAGTTGGCCACTCCCACCAATACTATGTCATCCACAAATTGTAGGTAAATAAAAAATTTATCACCCACCTTGATATTTGTTAGCAAACCTGGTTGTCTTCTCCTCAAGATGATTCTACCCAAACCTTCATCCATTATGGGAATAATATAAGGGGAATAAGTATCTCCATGATGAATGCCTTCAGTGGCTCTAAACGGTTGTGAGGGAATACCTTTGATTAACAATGAGTATGTGAAATAGAAACACAGATCATGACCCATTGTACCCAATCCTGAGAGAAATTGAAGGTTGTCATCACCACTGACAAGAAGATCCACTCCATTCTATCATAAGCCTTTGGCATATCCAACTTTATGAATATTCCTCTATTGGAAAATTTTTGCATTGAGTGGATTGCCTCCTAAGATAGAACCACACCATTCAATATTTGTGTACCCTCGATAAAACCCCCTTGCTCTAAGGATATAATCTTATGTAGGTAAGGTTTTGGCCACTTAACCATTACCTTTTTTATTATTTTATATATGACATTGCATAACGTAATAGGTCTATAATGTAAAATATGCATCCCTCCTCCCCTTTCAAAATTAAGGTAATGAATATATGATTTAATGCTTTAATAATTATTTTACTACCTTTGGACTCCTTTGTAACAACCATTACATCCTCCTCCAAGTTGTCCTAGAAGGTCTAAAAAACTCAATTATAAAGCCAACTAGACCTGGTGTTTTTCCCATATTCATTACAAAGACTACTTATCCAATTTATCTCTCTAAATGGGTTTAAGTAGGGCCTAATTTTATTCTTTAGATATAATAGAGGGTATGATAACAAGAAGTTTTTATTTACCCTCTTTTTCTTGCACCATACATTCCTTAACTAATTTAGCAAAATAATCCATTAAATAGAACTGTGTACCTAGGATTGTATCAAAGAAGTGCCCCTTCTCATCGTGAAGAGATCCCATATTGTTAATCTATCTCCTAGCACAAGCAAATTTATGGAAACATTTTATTTTTCTATCACCTTCCATTAACCAAGTGGTTCTTGCTCTCTCTTTCTGGTAGATCTCCTCTTGGTTGTTAATGTCTTCAATCGCTTTATGCAATGCATCATCTTCTTCTTTTATTTGCTATGTAATTGTTCTTTCCTTGAAGTTTTTTTGCACCTCATCCCATTTGGCCACCAATGGAGATATTTGGACTTGGGAGTCCATATTGTTAGATTACCTCCATTATTTTAGTTTATTGTTAACATAACGAAGATACTTGTGGAATCTAAACATTGTTGCCCCATATGTTGGGCATCCCTCTTCCCACCACTACAAATTTTTCTTGTGAAGTTCTTTTTTTGTAACCATAAGTTTTCAAATCCAAATGAATTTAGTTAAGAACACAAGCTTATTCTGAGAGGGGGGTGGACAGTAGAAGACCACTTTTTACTTTTCTTTTCAAAATCAATATTATGTAGTGTATAGATAGCAGTATCAATAGTAGTAATAAAATCAATGCACAAAACACCATACACAATAGAGACATAGATTTAATGTGGCTCACCCAATGTGGGCTACTTCCACGAAGAAAATATTTCTTCTAAATATTTCTAAAATAATATTTTGGGAATCCTTCCTAATTACAGTGTTTATGGACCTATGTCCAAAGGAGATGTTGATCCCCTTAATCTAGTTTGTGGATCTCTATCCACAGGATAACTCCTCCTCTGCTCTAGATGGTGAACCTCTAGAAGACACTACCTCCACTGCACTTACTGTGGATCTCTCTCCACTTGAAGACTCTTGTCCTCACTCAGAATACCTGTCCTTAATGTCCTAGCTGATGGATCTCTATCCATAGGAGACTTTGTCCTCTCTACTCTATCACCTCCAAAGCTCTATCTTGATATTGTAGTAAACATAGTCTGGTCAGTCTAGCATAGATATGTTCAATAGTTTCACTCAAAACCTTCTCAAATATGCTCAATAGGTCCACTCAAAACCTTCTCAAATTTGCTCAACATGTCCACTTAGAACCTACTAAATTCTACTCAATGGGTCCACTTAGAACTTACTCAAATCTGCTCAATAGGTCCACTCATAAACTACTCAAATATGCTCAACAGGTCCACTTATAACCTACTCAAATCTGCTCAAAAGGTCCACTCAAAACCTGCTCAAATATGTTCAACAAGCTCACACAGAACTTGTCTAAATTTGCTCAACAGGTCCACACAAAACCTGATCAAATTTGCTCAACAAGACCACACAAAACCTATCCAAATCTACTCAATAAGTCCTCTCTAGGACTTGCTCAAATTTGCATTGCAAGCTTCCACAAAAGCTTGCACAAAAATAGTCCATAAGCCTTCTCAAAGGCTTACCTCAAATTAGCTTAACAAGTCCACACATGACTTGTCCAATCTCATAGAATCATAAAGAGAATTATTAGAGACTCAATATGTTCTATACTCAATGCTCATTCACTTTCTCAACTCAATATCATAGAAGCATAAAGAGAATTGTTAGAGACTCAATATATCCTATATTAATGCTCAATCACTTTCTCAAATCAATATCATAGAAGCATAAAGAGAATTGTTAGAGACTCAATATATTTTTTCTCAAAGCTCAATCTCAACTCAATATCATAGAAGCATAAAGAGAATTTTTAGAGACTCAATATGTTCTATTCTCAAAGCTCAATCTCAATTCAAATAAAAATATAGAATAGTTTATTTTATGGAACTTGAACAACCACTACATGCATCCACTTGACTAGGATCAATCAACTCTACTCAACCAATCACTTCAAGAAACAACCCTTTCTCACAAACCCTAGTCCAAGCATGTATCTCCCAACTCAAAATATTTCCAACAATGCCCAATAACAAATCTCACATAACAATGATACTAATGTTATTTTCTAATTCAATTTGAAGTTCTTTGCATAACCCATTGGCTTCAACAACAATCCTAATAAAACAACGTTTTAATCAAAACTCTCAATTCAAAAAATCTTGAAGCATAAACTCAAAGTACTTCACTCAACCAATGGTCTAAACAACAACGCTTATCAAACAAGGTTTAATCACAACTCTCAATTAAAAAAACCTTTAAGAATTAAGTCAAAGTACTTCACTCAACCAATGGTCCAAAAAAAAATGCTTATCAAACAAGGTTTAATCATAAATATCAATTCATAAAACCTTTAATCATTAACTCAATGTACTTCACTCAACCAATGGTCTAAAAAATAATGCTTATCAAATAAGGTTTAATCACAACTCTCAATCCAGAAATCCTTGAAGCATTAACTCAACCACTTTTGAAAAGGAAACCCTAATCAAATCATTTTCACTCCAAACTCAATCTTCAATCAAGCCAATCACCTAACTCAACAAAGAATAATTTTACCCATACCTTTTCTTGAAGAGTAGTTGCCCTTAAAAATCTGCCACACTCATAATTACTTCTTTGACAAACTCAATAAGGGTTAGAGGATAATTTTTATATCACAAAAATAATATCACAATTACACCTTATCACTCCAACTTAAACAATAAGCAATATCCTCACAATAATCACAAAACCCTTTAATCAAAATAACATACACCCACAAAGTCTTAACCTTTCAATATTCCACAATAGCATAATTTAAGACTTGAAAAGAAAAACAAAATTCTCCTTATAACTCCTAATGGTATTTCACAACTACCAACCTTTATCACTATGCAAAGACTTCAACCACCAAATACCTTATACCTCCAACTTAGACATTAATAAAATAAAACATAAAAATATACCTTTGCCTTTGGAGAGTTTTGAACTCTCAACACAGCCCATACAAATGTCTTTGCCCATGGTGCAAACCACCACACGAGCTACAAGCTCGTTGGGAAGGAAGAATCACCATGTGCTTCAACACCCCTTCCTTGCCTTGCAAAACGTAAGCACCTAATGATTGGTGCCTTCAACATGTCCACCAAAATATTTCACGGGATTCGAACACTATCCACCATGCACACCAAAACATAAGCTCACAACCCACTTGCCACTAGGCCAAGGTGCCTTGTTGGCTTCTAACTAATAAATGTGCTTGCTTTTGTTTACTTTCGCCATCAAGTCAAACATGAATTTCATAATTCTATCTCATGATCTCTGTATTTAATTCATATGCTTTCTCTTTCCAATTCAAGCAAGCATAATTCAGAAATCAACTTTGGGTATGGTATTTATATGCATTTCCACTAAATAAAAAATGTCGACGCTTCCCTTTGGATTCTATGACATCGACGTAAATAAACTTTGTCTTATTTAAAAATTTAAATTCAACCTTTGGATTTATTAAAATATTCATTGGTCTTAAACCTTTAAACCAACCTTTGGGTTTATTAAAATATTTTTAGACTTTATAAACCCACTTTTGCAATATAAAATATTGTAATGAAAATTACAAATATTTTATTTTGGGTTTTCACCATGGCACTTTAACCATTATAATATTTCACCTTTGATAAAGAACCTTTTAATATTTATTTAAAAATTTAAATTCATCCTGAATTTAAATAATTTATAAAATAAATATTATAACTCCTTTTTAACTTTTGTCTTTTGCACTATTTCATTCGAAATTTTGCCTTCTTGCTGAATATCAAATGACCATATTTGTCACCTTTATTTCTTGCTGAAATATTTGGTATTAATGATGACTCCATCTAGTGACATCAATGACAACTTTGACTTAGGGACTCAAAATGTTCAACATTGAGATGTTGCCCTAACTTGATCCCCCCTTCCTATAGAATGGGGAAGTGATCCAAAATTGCACCCTCCAAAATTTAAAATTTTAGATACCATTTTACAAATACCTCCTCTCAAAATTTAAATTGATCTAACTTCACCTTATTGCTATGTGGCTTCCTCTTCTTATTAGTCCAAGTATAGTTGGTTCCAGGACATTTAATATCCACAAAGTATAATGCATGGACTTGGGTAATCATAAATTGTTCACCTAGATCCAAAATTAGGATTCTTGCTTCCTAATATCTAGATGGTGATTTAGTATTAAAACCCTTAGCACCAATCCAATATAACTCTTTTCTTGAGACTCTTATATTATGCACTACTTTCCATTTATGAATTTGACCATCTAGGTTTTGAGTTGCGTAAAAATTTATGATTAAAACCTACTCAATTTTCATATTGTTCCTAAAATGTGATGTGATGACATCCCTCCAAGCTATATTTTCTATTTATTTCCATTCAAGAGTTCCAAAAGTTAATTATCCACCCTGAGGCCCCTTGGGTAGCAACTTCCATATGACTAGAACCCTTGCAAAGTCTATTTACTATTTTACACATAAAATTTAATGACATTTTTGTCTCTTGCATAAGAAAAAAAATATTTTTACTTTTTCTAAGAGTCTTCAAATAACAAATTTATGGGTTATACTATTTAAACCCCTAATATTCCATTATTTTATAATCATTGGTTACCTCAATATCAGTAAGAATCTATTGGGCTCACCAATATCCTAATGATCAGTTTGTCTTCTTGAATTTCTATAAATTCCTTATTTAATTTTCTACCCACTCCTTGAAAGTTGATTATTTTTTATCTCTTCTCCACCTCGCTTATCCCTAGAGTTGGATTTTCTCTATTATTTTATACCATACCCATGATGACATCTTTTATTATTAGTTGTTCTTAGTTATACATTATCAATGCCCTTGTAATCTCTTATTGTAGTAACTTACTTCACTCTATTACCTATTCTAATATAGGAGGAGCCGAAAGAGAGGATTGAACATGATTATTATTGTTTTCATTATTGTCATCCAATCCTTACATGAATTGTTATTCTTCCTAGTCCACTAGTGTCTTAAAGATCTCATACTTTTTTTAAATGAAGGGGTAAAATTTATTGATAAAAATTCTGGATTATAGAGTACAACTGAGCTTCCAACCAGGACTCAAATAAACATCCAAATAGGATAAAACCACTAGAATAGAATGACACCCAAAAAATACAACAAGAACAAACCACATTAAGTCTGTACATCCTTGTGGATCAACTCCCACAGGCGTTGAGAGTCCCCAGATGAGAGACTCTCCCAATTATCAATACTCCAAGGATCTAGTAGCTTAGAAGCCCTTTTGGCTAGGTAATCAACAACTAAATTCCATTCCCTTGGAATGTGCACAAAGGATATAAATTCCAACTCTTCACTCATTCTGAGAATCTAAACGACTGTAGATGCCAACTGCCAATTAACTTCCTCCACCCTTTTATTGTTTAAAAGATTAACCACAATTTGATAGTTAGACTCGTAGACAATCCTATGCCAACCAAGATAAAACCCCATCTACAAGGCCTCAAGAATTGCAAGATCTTCCATAAAATTGTTGGAGTGAACACCTTTATAAATGGAAAAGAAAAAACTGACACCACCAGTAGAATCTCTCCCAACACCTCCAATTCTAGCATGTCCAATATTACCCCTAAATGATCCATCAATATTAATTTTTAAAACTCCTCTAGGGGATGTCCTCCACCTACCATCTCTCCTAACCTTCTTGCTAAGCTGAGGATACCTACTAGGGCTAGAAGATTTCACACCATCCCCAAAGAGACCAAGGGCTTGTTGTACCTTCTCCTCCTTAGAATCCAAAATAGGTTCCACATCACATTTGTTATGGATGGTTTCCTCAACCATATACAGGATCCTTTGCCATATCTATTAAACAGTCAAATAATTGCCCTGAAATATGCATCGTTTCCATTTGAGATAAATTTTCCATATGATGCAAGAAGGACCCAAATTCCAAGCCACCCGAAGGAAGGGGGCCTTGGCCGGAGGTCTTCCTAGACTACTCCAAAACTCCACGAGGGGAAGCACATGAAAACATGGATGGTTCTAGGAACTCCACCAATGGTTCCAAATGTCTCTGGCAAAGGAGCATTGGAAAAATAAATGAGAAGAGTCATCCTCATTATTACTGCAAAGGACACAAAAAGAGGGACCTTGAAATCCCCTCTTTCTCACATTATCCCAAGTGAGGCATTTATTACGAGCTACCAACCAGAGAAAGAAGTTACATTTTGGCCAGGAAAATTTGTTCCACACCTTTTTCCACCAATAGGAAGACTCCAATACTTTTGCTTATCAACAACCTAATAACCATAGGCTATTGAGTAGGTTCCCTTAGGATTAAGGTTACAAGCCAGAATATATTTACCCCTCAATGAAGAACAAGGTCTCCTTGTAAGAATAATAGCAAGCACCTCTCTATCCTTGGACAATCCTCCATGGGGCTATTCTTGCGGATCTTTCCACCTGTACATATCCATATTTCCAAAAGACTAGATTTTTTTTAAGTCCTCCACACGAGACCATCCTGCTTCGAAGAAAAAAAATATTAGGGAACATAACCTAGGATATTGATTCAAGATAGCAGGGTGGCCATCCCAAGAATCTTCCCAAAAAAGAGCATTTGATCCCTGATTGCAAATCCATAACAAACCCTGCTTGATTAAATTAGCTCCTCTTTTCAAAGTATCCTAGATAACTGAACCTTTCCCAACTAAGCTGACTCTAGGTATCTCAACCTCATAAATACCTCTCAAGTATCTAGAAGATAATATTTTAGCCCAAATATGATCTTGAGAGGTACACCATCTCCAATAAATTTTTGCAACCAAATCCTACCCAAAAAGAGATGTCTATCACAACCCAAGGCCTCCCTCTTGCACCAGCCTATATATAGAATCCCACCTAACCAAACTCCATTTAGATTGATCAATTTTTCCATATCATAAAAATTGTCTTGAAAAAGCATCCATGTCCTTCATGAAGTGAGAGGGAGCTATTTGTACAAACATCTATAAATGGGTAAATCCTGAACAACAGATTTTAAAAGCAACACTCTACCTGCAGTGGATAACCATCTAAAAGACCAGTGATTCACCTTCCTTATAAACTTATCAAGCATAGACTTCCAAGAATATCTAGGTAGAGGATGATATGAAATTGGAATACCAAGATAAATGAATAGGGGAGTCCCAACCTAGAATCTTAGAATACGAGCAATCCTGGCTTGAATAAGAGGATGGGTATTGACGAAGAAAATAGAAGACTTGTCCTCATTAATCAACTGTCTAGAAGCACCAAGATAAATGTCAAGAGACTGTCTAATATTGCCAGCTTAACTGATAGTGGAAACTCCCAACAAAGCAGTATCATCAACAAATTAAAGGTGGGAAAGAGTTGGCAAACTACTATCCCACTTCCACCCTTGAATGAGACCCTGCATGACTTGAGACTTGAGCAATATTCCAAACCCTTATGCCATAATGATAAACAAATAAGGAGATAAAGAATCTCCTTGCCTCAATCCCCTTGAGGCCTCAAATAGCTTTGATGGATCATTATTAACAATAATAGAGAATGAGGAAGAAGAAACACAGCTCATCACCCATCTAATCCATTCCTCCTCAAATCCAAAAGTAGCAAGAACTTTCTAAAGAAAGGACCATCTGACCCTATCATAGGCTTTGGCCATGTCCAACTTAATAAACATAGTTTTCTCCTTAGAAGTTTCCATCAAGTGAATAGATTTTGTAGCAATAACAACCCCATCCAAGATTTTTCGGCCAACAACAAACCCTCCTTGCTCCTCATAGATGATTTTTCTCAACTATATCTTCAGCCTCTCAGCAATAATTTTGTGATGATCTTATACACAACATTGCAGAGAGAAATAGTGTTGAACATATCCAAGGAATTTTCTCCATATTTTTTGGGTATAAGCACCACAAAGATAGCATTTAGGGCCCTTAACATCTATTTGTTCTTTTGGGACTCATGGACAACCTCCAAAAGATCAAATTTTATTAAATCCCAAAACTCTCGATAAAACTCAATCGCGAATCCATCTGGGCCTGGGGATTTTCCTTTGTTCATCTTGAATACAAAATTTTCTAACTCCTCAAGGGAAATTGGACCCATCAAGTGCTCATTCATATCTCTAGAAACAATCACTGGAATACAGTTTAGAATAAGCTTTTCATTCTCATCATTTGATAGGGAGTCCTCCTTGAAGAGAGAGGAAAAATACCTCTTAGTCTCTTCTAAAATATCCTTGAAAGAAGAGAGCAAGGCACCCAGATAATTCACAAGAGAGGTAATCAGGTTACCATTACGACGAGCCTTAACTGAGCTATAAAAGAAGGATGTATTCCTATACCCTTCCTGAAGCCAATCTACTCGAGCTTTTTGTTTCCAAAAAATATCTTCCCTCAGTTCCCATTCAACAAGGTCTTTTGCAGCCTCAGATTCCTCAACAAGAAGCTCCTTTGTGAATCCCTAATCTCTAATATTCCTTGAAGCTTCTTCCATCCTCCTAAGAGCTGCTAGCTTAGCCAAGGAAATGTTCCCAAAATTTAGTCTATTCCATCTCTTCAATTTATGTTTTACAAATTGTAGTCACTTCGAAATACATAGTGGTGCCATGAGGAGGTTTTCCAATGGTCCACCAGCCTCACATGAAATCATGAAGCTTAGGATCACGAATCCACATAAGTTGAAACTTAAAGGAGGGATTATTTTTTAACCCTAACTCCAAAGTAGAGAGTTTGATAGACCAATGATCAGATCCCCTACCCTCCAGAATCATAGAACTAGCACTTTTGTTATTACCCATCCAATAACTAGATATCAAAAACCTATCTAGTCTCTTTGAGATGGAAGCTTCCCCACACCTTCTATTGTGCCAAGTAAATATCCCATTATCTAGATTAATGTCAACCAATTTTAGGGCCTAGATATGAGCACTAAAGACAGAAGATAAAGGCTTAAGAAGGTCCACCCCACCATGTTTCTCCTCTAGACAAGTGATAGAGATGAAGTCTCTAGCCAAAATCCATGGGTACAGGGGAACCAAACTTCTCACAAAGCAAATGTGCTCCCACAAATTCACTTTACCATTATAATCAATAGGAGCATACAAATTTGTAAGTAGGATGGTTTCACCAGATTTATTATCATGCCCGACCATCGAAATAGACCATCTACTGGAAATCCAAGTAAGAGGGGATATCTTAACCGGATCCCATAAACAAGCAACACCACTAGCATATCCACATGCACAAATACACTACCATTGCCCCCTTCTCCACAACTTGGGAGTAATATTGAACATTCTATAAATAGCCAATTTAGTCTCCTAAATAAACACCACATCCAAAGAATGCACACAAACCAAATCACGAACAAATTTTTATCTAGGGATGTTGTTCAACCCCCTTACATTCCATGAGAGGATAATAATTTTTGGGGGTTATAAAAATTGGAGTCCAATGTTCTCACCAAGCCTGACTCCACCAAAGTCTCCCCCATTAAATTAATTTTATCTTGGTCATTCTTTCGACCCACCTTCATATTCTTATCCGAAAAATGTTTTTTTATTGTTTTCTGTTGCAATCCCAACACCATAGGAGTTTTGTTGTCCAAGGATGACTGCATCAGTGCCTTATTAGGAGAGGGCATAACTAAATCTGTACCACTTTCCAAAATAGTTTCCCTTATAGGGATAGACCCAACCATGTCCCCTATACTCAGATCCAAAGCCCTTTGTTCTTCATTTAAACCCCCTAGATCTTATTCCTTAAGTTACCCCTCAAGAATAGACATTTGATTTAGCCTTGTTATATTTGCATTAGGTAGCGATGTTTCAGGTATCTCCACACATTGATCAAGATCATATAATATTTAAAAATGGTTGAGTAGAGCATTTGGACGACTATCCTTAAGGTCTTTGTTTGCCCTTCATCCTCTATTTTGGGATTTTACCGGAACAAAAACTTCCTTATCCCATTCCCCTTCCTTTATCGGGGCTTTTCCTTTATCCAAAATTTGTCTAGACTAAGAGGGCCCAGGATTTGAAGCCACAGATGGGACACAATTAGGGCATTTTCTTTATAGGTGGCCATATTCATGGTAAATTCGACAACAAAATGGAAGAGCTTCATAGTCACATTTTGAACCCATGTAGTTGATCCAAATTGTATCTCAATAGAATCTGGAATAGGATTACTTAAGTCAATTTCAACACAAATACGAGCAACAAAGATTACCTTTTTATCCATTGTCTATTGTGATGGTCCAACCGACTTCCCAAGAAGAAGGGCAATCTTATGCAAGATATCAGTTCTCCAGAATTCCAACGGGAGCCATGGAATCCGCACCCATACTAGAACCTATGATGCCCACTCCTCTAATGGGTTGAAACCCACATGTTAGGGTTTAAGAGAGAGTTCCACTTGGTTATAGAAATAAGGACCCCCTTCAAATGCTTTGTTACGATATGCAATACAAGAGAAAACCACCATAAAATAGTTGTTCAAACTCAGCATCACCTCCACATCACCTTTAGGATTCCAAGTCTTCCTCACCCAAGCCTCCACAAAGGGGAGAGAAATTTGGATGCCCAAAAATTTGCCAATAAGGGCATGTTTGGTTAGATACTCCACATATTTCACCACCGAGTCTGGTTGAACCACTAGAACTGGCTTGGCTTCACATCGTTCCAAAAATCCATTGTTCTTTAACAAGCGGTTCCCGACATGCACTAGAAAATCATGTTCCTTCCAACCATTTTTAGATGAAAAAACATCACGAGCATGCACTCTTTTTGTCGTACCTGATGCCATTGCGACATTCCTCCAATTTTTAGACCTCCTTCGAAAGCTGCTGCCATCCTCGCAGAGCAGTTTTTCTTCATCAAACCCTAGAAGAGTATTTTTTCCTCATCAAACCCTAGCATAGCTTCAAAGTCCTCCCGAATTAATTTTTTCTTAAAGATCTCATACTTATTTGAAGGCGTGAGATAGATTTTTCTTTACCATATTTTTTTATTTTATCTTCTCCTTATTTTAGGTTGTTCAAAACCATCTCCCTATGCTTCTCTACCCTAATAAATATTGGCTCTTTATTTTTTAACTATTGAATTTCCCTCCTTAAGAGGATTAGACATTGCTAGAGAAGCCTTCATTTTTGTGTTCATATTGTTTGGGAAGGACCAAGCCAAATGCCCATATTTATGGAAAAATATACACTTGAAGGTCAATGCTTCATAATATAGTTGTTGAATCCAAGATAGTCCTACAAATTTGAGTCCCACATCTACTGACAAAGGTTGGTTGAGATCCATTTCCATGCATAATCTAGAATTAAAGACTATGTTTCTTTCCATTGTGTCTCTGGAAATACCCAATATCTTCCAAGGGAATTATTGATGATTTATAATATCTACTCACTCCAACTCCATTAGAAGTGCGCGCATATGGATCCAAACAAAGAAAATAGTGGGTTCAATTTAGGGATCGAATCCCACTCTCCAATGGTGAACACATATTTGTATGAGACTGTAATTCCTCTTTACTAATTTGAAATCCCTATTTATGTCAACAAGTGAGTAAAAATTAACAATATAATTTACATTACTAATAAACCACAAAGAATACTCACCAAGAGGTCTCAGTTTTACTAAATCCACAAATGTCAAAACTTTAAGTTAGGGCAAATACCCATGAATTTACATATCAGATCATGATTGGTTGTATTTAATATTGTTACTTCTACCATCATCTACTCAATTATAATATTTGGCCTTTATTTCAACTATGGCAAGCATCGATTGACTCTTTAAGATGTTGATATTTTTATAGCAGTCGTAAGGAGCATTTTTAATAATTTTTGTGCTTTTTTAGTCTTCGTTAGAGATTTTTCCTTCAAAAAATATATAAAAGAACTATATCTATCTAAACTAAGATCTCGAGGTGTCCCCATTGGTCCTTCCTATGATATTAATATTGTATTTAATTTTACAACCAAAAATAATTTCATCTACCCAACTGATACCCTATTTTTCCCTTTCAAAGCTCATTATGTTTTTAAATAAAGAAAAATATTGTATTACTTTCATACCTTATTATAATTATATATACAAGCACTAAAGAATAATAAATAAGTTATTAATATTTAAAATTTGTGGCTTATTTTCTAGGAGGTTGTTTCATTTGATTTTCGGGTTGATTCATGGAATCCATCTCAATATTTCTTGATGTCTTATTGATATATATAAGGTTTGAGGGTGCCTTTCAAAACCCTACCTGTAATAGATTTGGGGATCCTTTTAAAACCCCTTCTACTATCAATAAAAAATATATATTTCAAATAGTAACTCTAACAAAAATGTGTTCCTATCAAGAGATCTAGGGATGAAAATATCCCCATGATATTTAGGCTTGTATAGAGTGCAATTTTTTATTTGATAAATCAGTTGCATCCCCTTACTTCTCAATTTGTGTTACGTATTATGAGTACCCCTTTGAGATGCTTTCCGCTCTTCTTCTTCATCATGTCGAGGATAAGGGTAATTTGTTAGCTTAAAGCCTATATTTTGATGGATTTATGAAGAACACTCACATTTATACTAAGATATTATTTTACTAAGCTCAACCTTATTCTATACCTAATGCAACAACAATTCCTAAAGCTAAAATTATTTTTACTTTAATGATAAATCATAAATTTTTTCTTGTTCCATAGCAAGGGTGACAGAGATGTACAATAGACAACCCCTAGATGTAATTATATGCAATTCTTATTTAATGAAAAGAAGATTAATGATTTATTTGATATCATAAATGATTAAGATGCTAAACTAGTTTATTTTTTCCTTTTCTTCATTTTGATAAATAAATAAAATAAATAAAAACTAATTTTTCTAAACAACAACTAGATATAACAAGTTAAATGCTAAAACAAAGGAAATGTGGATCAAAACACCTAGTTTTGACAAAGAGGCAAAAGCACTATTGATCTTGTAGAAGCACTATCAGCTCTAGTGAATCCTAATGACACTTTTGCTTTCCTATAAAATATACAAAAAAATAAAGGATTGACAACAAAGGGGTTTTCTTGAGGAGGATGAGAGTATCAGCCTCCTTTGGCTAGCATTAGACCCTTTTCTAGATTAAAGTTAAAAAATAATAATATGACATATTCATAAATTAAAACATCAATAGTGGATGTGCGACTAGAGGTGGAGTGTCTACACTAGAGTTGTGGAGAGGTCATGGATGATATTCATGGCTAATAAACAATATTTTTATAGGGTCTTATCATGGTGGCCTGCCTATATCAGTCACTATATAGGATAGTTTATCAAGGCAACAAGAGTCTAACATGTTGTACATTTCTTTAGTTATGGGTCTAGGAGCACATTATAGTCATGAGGCCCCTAAGGCTACCAAGATATGTGGGGTATCAAGAGGAATTAACAACCTATAGGTGGGGTTAACAATTTAAAGTAGGGTAGAGCAACCCCAATGGAGGTGTGCTACTAGTGGAAAAGTGGTTGATCTATGATATATGATCTAAGTATATCATCTGCCAACCATATAAGAATTAGTTACGTTTGTAGGATGATCTCTACCATATAGCTCATTTAAGGTAGGTTAGGTGGTTTTTGAAACCACAAGGAGAGCAATAGCTCCATTGTTTTGATTGTATGCTCTACTAGTTTGGCACCAAGTAGGGAATTCCAGAAAGGTTGGTCTAGTATCAAAGATTTACCGAAGAGGATGTTTGTATATGCATAAAATATATAATCCCATGTTGAGGTGTACCTAGAGGACCCATCATTAAGAACCCTAGCAACAATCATCTTGGCATGGTGGATAAATTCTGATAATTATACTAGACCATTAGGCCAAGAAGAGTGACCATTATAGCAGCATGAGCAACAGATCAAAGGAGATATAATATAACATGATAGGTAAGACTTATTTATGTGAGGTAATATAAAGAGTATAACAAATAATGAGAGGCTTACGTATAAGAAATAGTAGCAATATTATTAGTGGAACCTCCACTTCTAGATGAGAAATTCAATAAATGCAAGATCAAGAAGGATACCTATGTTTACCTTAAAAGTAGGCTAGGGTACCACAGCTAGGTTGGTGGAGTGCCTCAAATCTAGTATACCATAGGATGCCCTAGTAGAAGTAGTAGCACAAATAATAAAGCAAGAATAGTTGTGAGGGTAAGTTGTATGGATATATTGGATCATACGAGGTCTAACTACAAATTAGGACATTGAGGTCTACCATAGTGGTAAGGAGGAACCATAGTGGGTTTTCCAAGAATTGGGTTTGCATAGGATACTTTAGCTTATAAAAGAGAAAATATGACGTATATATAGATATATAATTACAAAGATGTTTTTAGATACTTTTCCATGAGGAATTTAGCTATTTTATCTAGAGGTATTCTAGTTAGTTTTGAGATTTACCCAAGGGACCAAAGGACTTATGGTTAGCTTGCTATGATAAAAAAATATGTATAAACATGATAATAAAATATTTGTCTTTAAAAATAATTGAAAGACTTTTTCTTGGCCCATATGACTTTTGATGTAGTTTTTTTCATAATATTTTTTGTTTAGCTTCACTCATAGGGATTTTTATTTAGCTTTTCCTGTAGAACTTTTGATTTATCTTAGAAATTTACCTTTATAGAAATTTATCAAGGAATTCAACTTGAATTTATTTTCCTTGTAAGGAAGTTTCATAGAGGACTTATGATTGATTTTTTTTTTAAATTGAAAAAACCCTTGTGGAGCCACCTTGGTCTGAGAGACCACGGAAAGGGGGTTCTACACCGTCAAAGTCACCCGAGACTCGCACCCGACCCTGCTCGCACCAATATTATCAATTGGATTTTGGATACGCAATTCAGCTTTTTGGTAGGGTGGAGATTTGAACCTGGGACCTTCCTTGGAGGATTTCCCTCTCCTCTCCAACTCACCTACAACACCTGGGTTAATTATGATTGATTTTTTGATAATGAATTATGTCCCCAATTGCGAGGAAGAATTTGTTGACTTATTGCCCCCATGCATGGTGGTACATGGGATATAAGAGATTATATGATTGGCATTACTACTAACACATGTAAACATCATAGTGTTCATCATGTAGTAAGATATTTAGTATAGAAGTAATTGATTTGATAGACCTTGTTATTTGCACCTATAAATCTCATAGAATTCATCATGTGGGAAGAGATTGATGAAATAGATAAAGCTGAAAATAAATTTTTAGGTAAATCAACTTAGAGAGATAGATTGAGAGACACTAATATTGTGCAAATCACTAAGAGGTGTCCTTATTTAATGCTTCAAATATTCATCTATTATATAAATAAAATATTGAAAAAATCATTTATTCGCTAATGACTTTTAGATTTGATACCAAATATCATTATTATTTCAAATTGATTGATCATATAGTATATTATTTGAAAGTGGATAATTTTATATTAGATTAATATGATACTTTCTAATCTCAACAATTATAGATAATTTGGTTCAATATGTGCTTTAGTTGTTAATACAAAATATTTAATGGTGTTTTTTTACAATATTATTCTTTTCAATTCCTAAATTGAATATGACCTAATGATTCTTTTCATTCACCCAATACATGTGTGGAATAAGTGTTATCATTACTTAAATCTATTAATTGTGGTGCCTTATCATGTAGATTCACTATTGATGTTTAAACATGTGATGTTAAGCTCACAAATGCTCTCTAATATTTAAATAATTTTAGGTTTATCTACTTATTATATTATAGTATTCTATTATATAAAAATATTGAATCATTATGTCTATGAATTTTGTGATGCATACATCACTTACACTCTTTATTATGATTTTCATTATCCCAAATAATTGGAAATAATAATTTTTATTGTATGGGTGGTATCTTGTGCTAGTTTAATACATTGGGATACTCACAAAATATTTTCATTGGTGAATACATTTTGGATATTTGTTGAATATTATACTTAGATTGTACAATAACTTTCTACTTAGATTTGGAGGTTTCCTTGATATTAGTTACAAACTAGCATCTTGGACGATATTATAAGTTGGAATTAAATCTATCAATATGTAAATATAGTATAACTTTCTTTGATATACTTGAAACATATGCTTCTCTTTATAATTGATGCACAAACAAGAAAAAATCTCATTTAATTTATTTTCATAACCTTAGATAGATTTTTTGAATTACTTTCCTAGTCATTTATAACATATGCATGAATGCTTCATGGGGTAATATCATATGCACACAAAATCCACCAATTTGTACTATATGTTAATGGGATTGTGATTATATCATCCAATGTACTAGTGGTTTCCACCAATACAACACAAAATTAGATATTTTGAAGGTGGGAAAGGAGTCCTTGTTTTTAGTAATGAATAAATTAGTTTAAGAGTAATCTTATATATTTTATAGAAATATTTCTAATGAGTCACATTGATATTTTATTAGAACACAAGGATTTTAATATTTGTGTGCACATGGAAAATTAAGAATTTGAAAAAGTAGAGGTTGACATTGGACAAGTTAAAGTAGTATATTAAAGAATCATATAAGAAAAGTGACTTTAGATTCTATAAGTATTGTTGATTAATTTTGTATGACTAAGGAAGTGATTTTATAAGACCGTTTTTAATTGACCACCTTGCCATGTTAATGTTATTTATTTAAATACTCAAATAAAAATAATATTGATGCAATTCTTACAACAAAATATAGATATTCAAAACTAAATATTTATTTAATGATAAGAATATTAATGATTTATTTGATACCATAAATTATTAATATGCTAAACTATTTTATTTTTTTCCTTTTCTTTATTTTTATAAATAAATAAAAAATGAAAACTAATTTTTGTAAACAACAACTAGATATAACAAGTTAAATGCTAAAACAAAAGTGATGTGGATCAAAACACCTAGTTTTGACAAAGAGGTAAAAGTACTATTGAATTCGTAGAAGCACTATCAGCTCTAGTGAAGCCTAATGACACTTTTGCTTTCCTATAAAATATACAAAAAAATAAAGGATTGACAACAAAGGAGTTTTCTTGAGCAGGATGCGAGTATCAGCCTCCTTTGGCTAGCATTAGACCCTTTTCTAGATTAAAGTTAAAAAATAATAATATGGCATATTCATAAATTAAAATATCAATGGTGGATGTGCGACAAGAGGTGGAGGGTCTACACTAGAGGTGTGGAGAGTTCATGGATGATATGCATGTCTAATAAATAATATTTTTACAGGGTCTTATCATGGTGGCATGCCTATATCAGTCACTATATAGGATAGTTTATCAAGGCAACAAGAGTCTAACATGTTGCACATTTCTTTAGGTATGGGTCTAGGAGCACATTATAGTAATGAGGCCCCTAAGGCTACCAATATAGGTGGGGTATCAAGAGAAATTAACAACCTATAGGTGGGGTTAACAATTTGAAGTAGGTTAGAGCAAGCCCAGTGGAGGTGTGCTACTAGTCAAAATATGGTTGATCGATGATATATGACCTAAGTTTATCATCTAGCAACCATATAATCATTATTTAAGTTTGTAGGATGATATCTACCATATAGCTCATTTAAGGTAGGTTAGGTGGTTTTATGAACCACAAGGAGAGAAATAGCTCCATTGTTTCGATTGTATGCTCTACTAGTTTGGCACCAAGTAGGGAATTCTAGAAATGTTGGTCTAGTATCAAATATTTATCGAAGAGGATGTTTGGATGTGCATAAAATATAGAATACCATGTTGAGGTGTTCCTAGAGGACCCCATAATTAAGAACCCTAGCAACAATAATCTTGATATGGTGGATAACTTATGATAATTATACTAGACCATTAGGCCAAGAAGAGTGACCATTGTAGCAGCATGACGAGAAGATAAAAGGAGATATAATAGAACATGATAGTTAAGACTTATTTTTGTGAGGTAATATAAGGAGTATAACAAATAATGAGAGGCTTACATATAAGCAATGGTAGCAATATTAGTAGTGTAACCTCCACTTCTAGCTTTATTGATGAGAAAATCAATAAATGCAAGATCAAAAAGTATACCTATGTTTACCTTAAAAGCAAACTAGGATACCATATCTAGGTTGGTGGATATCCTAAAATCTAGTATACCCTAAGATGCCCTAGTATAAGTAGTAGCACAAATAATAAAGCAAGACTAGTTGGGAGGGTAAGTTGTATGGATATAGTGAATCATACACGGTCTAACTACAAATTAATACATGATAATAGTGAGGTCTACCATAGTAGGTTTGCCAAGATTTGGGTTTGCATTGGATACTGTAGACACCAAAATAGAACCAATCTGATTATGTGACAATAAGCATCGATCGCATTGACACACACAACCCCCAGGGCAGCCCTCAGAGGTTAAACAATGGTCCTAACCACTTCCAATAGAAGTTTGGAAAGTAAAGGGTCAATTTGGCAACTTTTGGCACTTTGCTCTCTACTCGTCCCATCGTGGGACGATTACAAACTAGAATTCATCCCACCCAGGGAGGAATAGCAGCATTCACCCCAGGGTGAGGCGAATAGCAAGTTTGACTGGCAAAAATTCAAACCTCGACAAGTCCACCAGTTAACTACAGCTTCAGGCCATGTAATTGCGAGGAATGACTTCAAATCAAGGAGAGAGACTTCAGTCATGCATGTCTTTATTTTAGAGGCCTCATGCAAGGAGACTCTAAATCAGGGAATAATCTATTTTCTCAAAATAGGACATGCAACTCAAGTGGCACCCTCGCATGCTCATTCAAACAGAGAGACCCTAGGTCTATAAATTGGTGAGACTTCTCACCCAAGAAAATAAGGACAGAGGGAGAATTTTGAGCAAAAAATTTCTTCCATTTTACATCCATACACACACCTTTTGATTTGTGCCTTTCACATCCTCAATCTCTCTTTTGGAGGGAGGTTATTGGGTGATTATTGGAAGCGCGAATCCGGAGCCCAAACCCAAACATTTGGCCACAATATCCCACAAAATTTTTTTAAAACACCCCATAAGAGGTTTTGGACCCATCCCAAGTGGATTTGTGCCAAAACAAAGTCCAAAACGATGGGCATTTTGCCCCCGGGCGCCCCCCAAATCATCGTAGTTCTAATCACCCCACCCCGGAGTGAATAGAAATCTGTGGTAGATTTCATTGATTTTTATTTTGCATATTATTATAGGTTATTTAAATAGGATGTAGTTTAAATTTCATTTCATTCTAAGTATTTTTGACCATGTTTTTATCATTTCCTGCATTTACTAACTTGCAGATGGAACCATCAAAATATGGGTGATAGAGGCAAAATTGGAGAAATATGACCTTTTGGGTCTTCCCAAAACACCCCCAATTAGCTAACCCCAACTTTGCAGGTCATTTAGATCTTCCTAGACAGGACATTGAAGATGGTGCTTTTTGACAATTTATTGCAGGTTTATTCGTCCCACCCCAAAGCGAATACAAATATGTAAGGAATTTCCCAACTGTTCTTTTTGTAGTGGCCTCCTGGTAATATATTCATGCTTCTATTAAATTTTCATGTCGTTCTGATGTTATTTGGTCATCATTTTAATATTTTCATGCATACACTAACGGTAGGCCTTGGAAAACGCATGTTTTATTCTATCTGCAGGTGCTACTAATCCTTTCTGTTTCCTTGAATGCAGGTCTTCAACATTAGAGGAGTAGTTAGGAGTGAAAAATCATATACACAAGTTGCGGTGACATTTTGGTCCATCCATCTTACATGTGGGCAAGCGGAAGAAGGATTGCTATCCATGGATGTGATAAGAAACATATTTAACGCTCCTATCCCCTAAAAAGGGAAGGATACATATTATAACATGAATTTGAAAGCATATAAATAAAGAGGTTCATATTCCACATTGCTTTTATCTTGTTTCGATTCATTCATGTTCTTTCCTTTCATAATTTTTTCAATACATAGGCTTTTAGCGTTAAGTTTGGTTTTACACGCATCGTGCTTGGGATTTTCATTTTTGTTTCCGTATCCTCATTCTTTCAGTGGATATCACAATGGGACTTCTATCCCTTGATTTTAAAATTAATTTTTTGATCAGAAGTTACTTGTTTTTGCTTACAGGTACCAAATTTTCAAGCATTGGACTGCTGCTCGTTCCATCCTGTAATGAATACAGAGCTAGAATTCGTGCCACCTTGAGACGAATAGGAATTCATATCACCCTAGAATGAATACATATCTGTTATTCATATCACACCAGGATGAATAAGCTCTCTATGCAATTTTATGGCAAAAATTCAAAGGCATCAAATTTGGGCAGAGAAGAGGTAGGGGTCCTAAACACCTTCTATCAATTTTTGCTTTTTGTTTACTGCTTTCTGGTTATTTGCGTGCATAGGAGAGTTTGAATGTTTGTTTTCATCATTAATGTCAATTAAAAATAACCCCACACACCACATGATACATTAAAACAACAAGGAGTTGGTCGTAAAACTCCAGCCCTTGAGCAAGACCAATGGTGGATTTCATCACCACCTTGGCTTGAGATACTGCATACATAACCCCGATTGTGACTATTGCTAGACGTAAATCCTAACGAAAGCTGACCAAGTGTAGCGGGGGTGATTCCCAGTGCATGAGTATAAGTCTTCTATGGTAGGTGTCATAAACAGAGTGATTCCCCTTTCATACCGCCTATGTTCCACATACCATCTGCTCTCACGTACCAATAGTTTCCCTCACATAAGGGCGGGTATATAGAGAGGTTGGTATATTGGCCTGGCAGTGGTATATCGAAGGGGCGACCATTTTTTAGAGTCATAAGAGCCATCATACTGCATTTAAATGTTCTTTACAAAAGCTTTCAAAACAAAATCAAAACACACTAAAATAGATTTAGGGCACACTTTTAATATTTAAACGAGATAAACATTGTTTGTGTGTGTGATATTTCCTATTTAGTGTAGCATAAAAATCATAAAAAGAGATAAAAATCAATGCATCTTGTAGGAAAACATCACCATGGTGTACACTCATAGCCGAGCCCAATCATGGGCAGGAGCTTCAGAGATTGCACAAAGGGGGACAAGTCGCCCCAGATATAGTCCTGAGGACTTGGTCATCCCACCATGGCGGCCTGACACACAGGATAGTCCACATCATGCCATTACAGAACAAGACTATAGAGGCACCTCTTTGAGGGGCACCCCCACTCAGTATAGATCCTTTCAAGAGGAGAACCTACACGTGGAACTCAACATAGATAGGATACCTCCCTTAGATGCTCGTTATGAGTGGCCTAGTGATGAATTGCTAGAGTAACAGAGGGTCCATAAGGAGGTGCCACATGATTTTTTCATCCCTCCTTTACCCCGTATTACTGTTAGAAACACTAGACAAAATCCAGAGCACAAGGCTTTCTAGACAGGGCAATACAATTTCGCCCGCACCTTTCACGCATACAAAAGGGAGTACGAGGAAGACCACTACGTTCCTCAAGAGTAGTACACAATGTGGGAGTGATGTACCTCCACACCTACTATGTATCAGGACCACCCATTGAGTCCAGAGCTTCGGGTGAATGTCGCTAACCTCGACAGAGGAAAGCAACCCATAGGGATCTCGGATCACCATGATTGATATAGACATGTAGGAGAGGCATCTAGGCTTCCTAAACACAAGACGATGGAACAAATTGACTTGGCATTCGCTAAACACACTGCTCGCCAAGTGCAAATCATGCAGCTCAGGCAAGATCAATAATAGTTAGAACATCTATATCGCCTTAGCAAAGAGCGCATTCGATGCCAAATAGATGAGTTGCTATGCAACACTATGCCTAAGAGGGTTCCAACCCCTCGAACATAGAGGGTAGAAAGGCATAACCCCCTAGTGCAAGACAGGTCTCCAAGACCTTACCAAGTGCTGCCTCCGAGACCCCCTAGACCTGAGCAGGAGGCCACTCCCAGAAACAATGATGGGCACCCCCCACAGGTACCCACCCATGGTCATAGGTATCACCCAGGAACTCCTCAAGAAGCATATGAGGAATATGAGCAAGAAGAAGAGCAGGAAGAAATGCTCTACCAAGGCAAAGGGGGAGATATTCGACCACCCCTCTATAGGACTCAAGTTCCCCGCAACCCACAGTGGGAGCAAACCAAGGAGGAAGAGATCAAATCCTCCGATGCATATAAAGTGCTACTAGAGCACTTAGAGACAATGGAAACCAAAACTTCTGGGCCCCAAAATCCCACTTTACACCAGCTTCACAGTCACCCTGTGCATCCATCAGTGTCGGCACCCCGATACCCTGAACACTTTAAACTGCCCTAGTTGGAACTCTTTAGAGGGGAGGAGGGTGCCCAAGAGCATGTGACTAGATTCTTGAGCTAATGCTTTTGCATTCAGGACAATAATGCTTTGTTACTAAGAAAATTCATAACCACATTCGTAGGCCTTGCCTCATATTGGTTCACTCAATTACCAAAGCACAACATCAGTAACTTAGATCAGCTAGTGGATGCGTTCCTCGAATGCTTCACCTTCAACACCAAGAAGAAGGCATAATTAAGTGACCTAGATAGCCTCAGGAAGTATGAGGAAGAAACCATGGTGGCGTATGGGAACCGATGGAGGACGTTGCTTTCAAAGCTGCCCTATCTCCCTCCCATGTCCAACCTAACCCAAATTTTCTCAAAGAGTTATTTGAGATCGATCTCTGTGCTATTGCAGCTATAGAAATATGCCACTTTAGAGGAAGCTCTGGCTCAAGCCAGAATCATTGAGGAGATCAAGATACAGTATGGTGAGATTGCCAAGCCAAAGAAGAAATAATGGTCTAAGAAAATCAAAAAAAGGACCATGCAACAGAAACCCGCTACGATCAATCATGTTGCTATAAACATCTCTAAGCCTGCACAAGCAACACAGCCCCAAAAGGCTAACTATCAGGCGGTGCCTCCTAACAATTATGATAGAGAAAATCAAAGACAAGAACAAAATCAGCAATGTCACCCTAGGCGACAGTTCACACCTTACACAGAGTCTAGGGACTCCCTATTTGACCGCTTGTCAGTGGCTAACTTGATCAACTTGCCTGAGATTCAAACCATAGACCCCAATGCACCAAATCCTAAGGGATACAGAGAGGACTTGTACTGTAGGTTCCACAAATAGAAGGGACATGACCTTAATGCATGTTGGAAGTTTAAAGACTTGGTGCAAGACCTAATTGACAACAAGACGTTGGTAGTAGACAACCCCATAGCACAAACCAACCAATAGATGGGAGTCTTTAGAGACCCCCTGCCTGCCCATGACACGCAGGAAAAACCCATTCAAGTCAATGAGGTTCAACAGAATTTCCCCATGCAGGGGTATGTAGGGATGATAAGCATAGTGACTAGGAACAAGAGATATCCAGGAGCTTCCCCCATGGTGACCACAAGAGAGGTTCCATCGACGTCACAACCTCAACAACTCCCTACGCAACCTCCCCCGCCTAGACCAGTGTCCACGATTCGAACTAGACTTACCCAAAGTCTAAGGACCACGTTGGCTTGGATCTCCATATATGAGCTCATTCAACAATCAATGCCTCATCGGGAGGATCTAATGGAGATATTAAAAACCATTGAGCTGCAACCCCACGAAGAAAAATCTTTCAACTTTGTGGGACATGTAAAACAATGTATAGAACCAGTCATCACCTTTAGAGAAGACAAATTAAAATCGATGACTGGTGATGTGGCAGATCCACCCCTGCACATCATTGCGTGGGTCAACAGGATTTTGTATAAGAGGGTGTTGGTGGACAATGGCTCATCCAGTAATAGCATTACAATAGCCACATTGAAACATCTGAAGTTGCCAGCATCTCACATTGTGCCCTCCACCTATACTCTTTGAGCATTTAATGATGCAATATGCTCGACGGTTGGCACAATTGTCCTACCCATCCAAGTGGGACAAAAGACTATTCATACATTGTGCCACATCTTGGAAGGTGATATGGCCTATAATATCTTGGTGGGGCGGCCTTGGATCAGGTACATGAAGTGTGTCCCTTCGATAGCTCATTAGTGCCTAAAGTATACATTTGAAGGACAGGTGCATGTAGTCTCAATAAACTTAGAGCCCTTCAAGTACTGCAATATGGTGCAATTCATGCCACAATCGACCCTTCCATAAACACATTTGGATTTTTAGTTGAATCCATCTAAACAGGGTCTGATTCCGTAGGCATCCCCATTGAAAGTTCCATCAAGTCCCCATTCGGGTCCATTTTCCTCATCTGGTCCTCCAATAACAACACCATCTACGGTGGCCACACCAAATGACAAGGTGTTGAGTTGTGTTTTCACTCGATTGTGAAAGCACACTCTCTGGTAGGATCTGAGTCCAAAAAATCCTCTGCTTGCAAAGAAAATGACTTTCTCCAAGGTTCCTGTTATGCTTAAATAATGTTGTTCAAATGAAATGCCAGGAATATCTTAGGGTTTGCAAGTGGATGTTAACAAGGGGCACTGATGGTTTATATAATTTTAATTTACAGTGGACTCAAAATGAATAATTGTACTTTAATCTTGGATTTTGATGGATTTTTAGCTATTAATTTGGATACAGTAATTAAATTGCAGAAAATAAAGCAAGGGTTTGAAAAATAAAGAAAAGTAAATGCAAAGAAACTAAACTACAGTCAGAATGCTGCCATCGATTTGATGAAACCGAAGATACTGAGGTTTTAATGCATGCAACCTAATCTAATGAACCTGCAAACTCGCACAATCCAAATAAATTAGGTGTTGGTCTCTAGGGTTTCTATTGTAATTCCAGACTTAAGCATTCATATGAAGCAACCAAGCACACTTGCATTAAACTTCACCTAAAAGCCTCAGAAATCTGGAATGAAAGATAAGACATTAAATCATGCATGCACAAAATGACTCCTTTCTCATCAATGAGATGCCAATACTCTATATTTTATATTTAATGATATGTCAATTACATTCAAAGAATGTTCCAAGCAAAAATATTCCAGAACAAAAAAGAAGGAAATTGCCCAAGTGTAGGCCCAGAATAGCACGAAGCTCTTGTCTCTGCAACTCTGCAATTGGCAATTTCCAACCCCTCCTTCAATCTGCACCTCTATATTTATCCTGTCTAGCATGGCTCTTCGATTCTCCCTGGTCGCTTCGTTTCACCTTCCTGCACGTGACCCTTCGAATTTTGCCTTTTCCTTGTCTTTATTCCATGTTTAACGCCAAAACGCCTAAAATCCTTCGCTGCATGTAATGCTCCTACAGACTTGACACCTGCATGCCACGTGTCACATGCTCTCTGCGCCTTCTGTAATGCCACACTGCGAAAAACCTGACAAAAACTACATGCCGCCTGCTCACCTTTTCGGTTGCGAAAATGTGACATGTCACGAAATCGTGACATGTCACGATATCGCCACATTCTTCCCGGCCGTACATCCTTGGCAGCATCTTGTCACGATATCGCAACCGTTTCTATTCTGAGTCTTCCTTCCACAATTTGTAGCGATATCGCTACCATCTCTCTATCGAGCTTCCTTCTCACCAAGCTGTAGCGAAATCGCTACCATCTCTCCATCAGGCTTCCTTGGCAACTTTACGTCGCGACATCGTGACCATTATCACTTTCTTGCTTTCTTTCGACAAATTGTCATGATATCGCTACCGCTTTCATGTTTCGTACGCCTTGGCAAAACCTATCGCGATATCGCGACATTTTTCCCCCTCAGACCTTCATGTCGCTTTCTGTCGCGATATCGCTACATTTCTCTTTCCATACGCCTCCCCAAAACACGTCACGAAATCGCGACCATTTTTCTATCCGTACAGCCTTGGAAAAACCTGTCGCGATATCACGACTATTTTCTCCGTCCGTACAGTTTGCCAAAACACGTCGCGAAATCGCGACCATTTTCTCCGTCCGTACAGTTTTCCAAAACACGTCGCAAAATCGTGACCATTTTCTCCGTCCGTATAGTTTGCCAAAACACGTCGCAAAATTGTGACCATTTTCTCCGTCCGTACAGTTTGCCAAAACACGTCGTGAAATCGCAACCATTTTCATTCTTTTCCAACAACATGTCACGATTTCGCGACACCACTTCTTTTCTTCTCAGCGACATGTCGCGATTTCGCGATGACTTTCAATTTTTATTTTCTCTCCTCTTTGACAGCGATGGAGCTACATGTCACGATTTCACGACAACTTTCCTATTTCCAGCAGCGATGGCGTGACAAGTCGTGATTTCGCGACATGTCACGATTTCGCGACACTTTCAACACTTAGGCATTTTTTTCTCTTTTCTTCAATTTTAGCATCTGGGTCACCGAGATTCTTCTCTGCAAGCCTACAAAAAGGTGGGTCCCCAATTTTGGGGTGTGTTGTGGATCAACCACAACAAATGGCGACTCTGCTGTCAAATGCTCTTGAGCATTTTAGTAAGAACCCAACCTGAAACATATCACAAACTCGCAAATATACGTTAGCACATAAGCCAAATAACAAATGCCCAAATATCATATGTACATGAATCATCAGAATTATCAAGTATTAGCTCAGTGTGTGCAATGTGTTTTCATTCCCTATTGTTTGAAATTGATCAACATTCCATTATCAGTTTTGCATGAATGCATATGTGGGATGGTGAATGATTTGTGTACCCTAATGAATGTGCAAGGAGATTTGCTTCCATAAAAGGCATGGTACTTCTTCTATTACTATGTACAAGCATTCAAGATTGCCAAACCCTCTTAGGATCCACTAATTCATTACCTTATTGTATCCCAAAGTTGGTTATAAGTCCCTACTATCTAGAACCCATGTGCAAGTGAATGTGAAATCAGAACTTTGGGGAATCAGACTCCCAACCAACCGAGATGAGAGTTTAACCTTATCCTTACTATTCTGATTTAGAGTTCATTACCTCACTTTAAGAAAAATAATTAAACCAGTTATGGAAGAAATGGTCATGCTAGTCTAACCCTCTAGACAATCAGTGGTCTTGTTTTTTAGGCAAGACATGATGCCATGCATGGGCATATCTAACCCCACAATCCAAAACTTATCTCCATTTCTTTGGACCTTGGGGATGACTACCCATCCCTTGCAGAGGACAAGTAGTATGATCCTTACAATCCAAAATAAAGATGAGATGGGAAAAAATTATTTATATATATATATATATATATTTTACTTCTTGGACCTTGGGGATGACTACCCATCCTGGCTAGGGACATGTAGTACGATCCTTACAATCCAAACTTTAGATGAGAAATATGAATTTTGTTACTTAGACCTTGGGGATGACTACCCATCCTTTGCAGAGGACAAATAGTACGATCCTTACAATCCAAGATTGATTATGAAATGAGACATAAGAGCTTTGGGGAATCAGATTCTCAACCAATCGAGATGAGAATTTATACCCTATCCTTACTACTCCATGTGGGTCAAATCAAAGTTTTGGGGAATTGGATCCTCAACCTAAGTTTGATGAGGATTTAACCCTATCCTTACTACTCTGATTTTAGGCTTTAAGCTTAATGGAAGTGGTCAAAACCACTTTTTTAAGGATCATGTTGCATAATAGGATAGACATGAATAACTTCTTTCGCCCAACCTTTTCCTCCAAGTTAGGTTTTGATCATTTTTCTCAAGATCCTTTTTAATGTATGAGACGTGCTTGGTTCTAGATGTCTCAAGACTCAGTTTCCAACCTTAGGAGCTACTTACATATATGTTATAACACAACCCTAAGAGGATTTGACATACTTTAATGGCTTGTACCTAGGATGCATATGTAACTAAGGTGAGATGTATGTGAGGTGAGATGGAACATGAATGCATTATTTCTTGAATTGCAAATGAAATTATTTGTCATGCAAAACTGACTCTTTCATGCATCACAAAATTAAACAATATAACTTAAAAATGTTTTATGCTATTTGTGGAGCTTTTACAAGACAATTCCAATATTTCATATTCTCCTAATCCTTAAGCATAAGTTGACATCTCAAATTTTTATTCTTTATTATTATTATTATTATTATTATTATTATTATTATTTTTTATCAAAATTAACACACATGTCAATTGAAATCAAATCCATAACCAAAATCCTAGCTAGACTAACAATCCTAAACAATAAAAACAAAATCTGAAAATCCCCCACCAAAACCAAAAGAATAATATGAAAGTCTCACAACCTAAGGGCTAAAATAATGCTTTAAAATCTGCCCATTAACCGGTAGCATGAAATATTCCCCTTCTAATGTTTTTAGCCTGAAGGTGTTCTTCCCAAGAATCTCTGAAATCTGATATGGGCCTAACCAAAGACAATCAAACTTTTGATGATTCCCTTTTTCCTCATGTCTTTTGTCCCATAGTAATACCAAATCTGAAATTCTGAATGATTTAACTTTGGCCCTTCTATCAAACCACCTTTTGACAACTTCCTGGTGTTTATTCATGTGGTTCATGGCCTCTTCTCTCTTTTCATCAAGGTGCAACAACTGGCTTAATCTGGCTTCAACCTGATCATCTGTCCCCAAGTACTCTTGTATGAAATGTAAGGTCTGCAACTTCAAATTTGCTATAAATATCGGGTCTTGCCCATAGACCAAATGATAGGGAGTATTCCCTATGGACTCTTTCACTCTGGTCCTATCTTCCCAAAGGGCAAACTTTAGTTGACTGTGCCAGTCCCAAGGGTTCTTTTCCAGCAACTTCTTAATAATATTCAACAAATTCTTATTGGAAGACTCGGCCAACCCATTTCCTTGAGGATAGTAATTGGATGCAAATTTTAAGCTCACTTTGTTATCATATGCCCAATCTGCAAATTGTGTAGAAATAAAAGCTTTACCATTGTCACTGACAATAGAGTCGGGCATTCCAAATCTTGTTATAATTTGATCCTCAAGAAATTTAATCACAACATCTGTGGTGGCATGTTTAGTAGGAATCGCTTCTGTCCACCTTGTACAGTAGTCCGTAGCTATCAAAATGAATTTATGAGAATCAGAAGAATTTGGGTTAATAACCCCAATGAAATCTAGTCCCCACTGTGCAAACGGTCTCATTTCGACTACAGGCTGCAACGGCATGGCTGCATTTCTTTCTCTATTTGTAGCCACTTGACAGATGTGACAAGATCGTACATGGGTATGTGCATCCTTTAAAATATGTGGCCAGTAGTATCCTTCTCTCAGGATTTGATGTTCTGTAGCATTGGCTGCACCATGACCAGTTCCATGTTTCCCGTGAAATTCTTGCAACACCCTGGCAGCTTCTTCTTTGTTCAAACATCTCAGGTAGATACCTTCATGATTCTTCCTGTAAAGCACACCATATTTTATCAGATAATTGACAGATTTAAGCCTTAAGGCTCTTCTCTGTGTTGAATTCAGATTAGAAGGACACTTACCAGTCAATAAAAATTGCACAATATCAACATACCAGTCGTCCTTAGCCATGTATTATGTATTTGAGCATTGACCTGTTATTTGCGGATTATTTTTTGCGATCGCCTTCACCAGTCCCTGTCCTCGAACTAGTTTCATTGGTTGGATTTCGAGATCAAATTCTTGGATGGTTGAAATCCATTTTCCTCTCTTCTCACCTAGTTCATTCTGTAAAAACATGGTCTTAACATCAGAATCGGGCACGATGGCAATAATTATGTTGTGCACGATGTAGTATCTAAATTTTTTCACAGTTTTAAAAAGTGCATACATTTGCTTATCAAGGATTGAATACCTTAATTGAGCATCTTTCAGAGGGGTACTTAAAAACGCAATGGGATTTTCGGAACTATCCTCATCTTTTTGGGTTAAGACACTCACAAAGGAGTGTTCTGATGCAAAAGCGTAAATATAAAAAGGCTTGGAGTATTCTGGGCTTATAAGGACAGGGGCTCTGGAAATGGCATCTTTGATATTCTGGAAATCCACTCTACTTTCCTCGTTCCATTTGACATCCACATATTTCTTGAGCATTTGGTTCAGAGGTTTGGCTATCTCAGCAAAGCTAGAGATAAATTTCCTCACAAAATTGACTTGCCCAAAGAAAGATCTCAGTTCTTTTTTACTGCTCGGGAGAGGTAGGTTTTGGATAGCTTGTATCCTTTCTGGGTCGATGGCTATGCCCTATTTTGAAATGATGTGACCCAACAATTTCCCTTCTGTCACTCCAAAAATGCACTTTTTGGGATTTAAGGAAATTCCATGTTCTATGCATCTTTGAAGCACTTTCTTCAAATCTTTAACATGATCCTCTATCTTCTTCGAGAAGACTGGGATATCATCCACATACACGATGATGCATTTGCCTATTAGCCCTTTGAATGCATAATCCATGGTGCGTTGAAAAGTTGCACCAGCGTTTAATAGTCCGAACGACATTCTCTTATATGCAAATGTCCCCCACTTGGTAGTGAAGGTTGTTTTCATCCTGTCATCTGGATGTATAAGAACTTGGTTGTACCAGAATATCCATCGAGAAAGGACATCATTTCAGATCCATTTACCATTTGTAGAATTTCATCGATTGATGGTAATGGATAATTATCTTTTTGAGAGGCTTTATTAAGATTTCGAAAATCTATGCACGGCCTAATCTCTCCACTCTTTTTTCTTACTGGAACGAGGTTGGCCACCCAGGTTGAGTGCCTAACAGGAAAAATGATTTTCGCTTCCAATAATATTTTAACCTCCTTTTCGATCAAAGGCTCCAATAGCGGGTTAACAACTCGTTGTCTTTGCCTAAAAGGCTTGGAGTCTGGCTTCAAAGGGATGGTATGTGTGATAATGTTCTGGTTGTAAGTCTTTAGCTCATTGTAATTCCAAGCAATACAATCTATGTAATGCTTCAATGCCTGTATTATATTGCTCCTTTCTTCCTCTGTACATGCCTTTGCTATGTACACCTCCTTTGGATTTTCTGCACTCCCTAGATTGATTGAATCGCATGCATCTTTGGGGAGTGGGACTCTTTTTCTTTTCTTGTCCTTGCATTCCATGTCGAACATATTTTCTAATGAAACCACGTCTTTAGGAATTTTTTTGGATTGATACGTAGTTTCACTTTCTTTTGTTTCATCCTGCAACCTTTGTTCCTCATCAATCACCTGATTTTCAAAAATACCCGAGTTTGTGACAAACTTGAAGATGTGCCTGTCACTTTCAAAAACTTGGAAATTCTTCACATTATCAGGTATTTATGGACAAGGAACCAGCTCAATGGAAAACTTTTTACATCTTTTTATATCCACCGGGTTTAACATGCCCGCGGCGATTGCAAGAGAGTCTGCTATTCGATTTCCTCTCCTAGAAATAAGGGCTATGTTGAATGCATCAAACTCCTCCATGAGGTCCATAACCCTAGTTTTATAAAGGCTCAGTATTTTGTCGCAGCATGTATATTGTCCTTTGATTTGCTTGACAACCAAATCAGAATCTCCCAAAACCTTCAAGCATTTAACATGCTTTCTCAATGCTAGACGTAAACCATAGATCAATGCTTCGTATTCTGCCACATTGTTTGTGCAAGGAAATTGCAGTCTGTAGGCAGCCAATAATGGTTTACCTCCTGGACTAGTGAGCTCTACCCCAACTCCTACTCCCTGTCTAGACTTTGATCCATAAAACTTGAGTAACCACGTGTAATCCTTTTCCTCAGAAGAACCACCATGACACACTTCTTCTTTAAGCTCGTCAGCAGCTTCCTCAACATCAAGAGCATAGACCCCCAGGTCTGGCTCAGAAAACCGAACCTCATTCGGCTTGTTGAAATCTGTTATAATCTCCTTAAGCCTCGGTTCGTTTTCCACTCTGATTTGGTTTGCAATGCCCTTCCATGGCAGCCACATATGCGAGCAGTATGTTGAAAAATAACCATTCAGAGTTTTCATCCAGTCTCTCGCAAGTAACATTCCATACCTACTCGGGATGTTAACCACCAAAATGTCTACAACCTTCTGGACCCTGGGTTCAGAATTTAATTGAATCTTGACATCATATAAGGTCCCTACTACATTTACCTCTGAACGGTCCAATTGCAAGACCGTGCATTTGGATGAAACCGGTTGTAGACCCAACATTTGACATATCTCCGTAGGCATGAGGTTGCTCGTGGCTCCTATGTCCACCAAATAGTTATGCAAGTTCTTACCCACAATTCTCAGAGTCAATAAGAATGGCGGGACATCCCTTCTCTCCTTTCACAAAATCAGATGGGATTCAGCTCTTTTTTCTTTCCACATCGGATCAGGTGAATTCAAAGCTCTTATCAACGCCTCCTTTTGACCAGGCAATTTAGCTACGTCCAGGAATGAAAGGCTAGATTTGGACTTCTTCATATCCTCCACTACATCATAATTTGGTTTTTTGAATTTGACTGTCTTCTGGATGTCATTAGACATTTATCTTCTGAGTGGAGGGGGAGGGTTGTTACTTGCCTTTGTATCTGGAGGAAGAATATAATTGTTTGGAGGTGTTGATGAGGTTTTAGGGGCTTTAGATTTACTCCTCAAATGGTACCCATGAGTTCCCTTTCTGAAATCTCAAAAAGCTTGCACCTCCTGTTCCAGAACTTCATCTTCTTCCTCCTCGCTCTCACCCTCTTGGTGATATACTGTTTCCATCACCATAATATTTTCATCTTGCTGATACGATGGATCTTCATTTGATACCAGTTCCAAATCATCAACTTGTGCCTGAATACAATGAGTGTATCTACCAATCTCAGGACAATTCCTCTCATTGTGTTCTTTTGTGTTATGTAACCTGCACCCCCTTTCCCATGCCAAATCTAAAATATTTAATAGAGAATTTGATTGGCTAGGGCCTGCAGAAGCATCTAATTGATTAGCAATGGGAGAAAGAACTCCCTCATTGTTTGGCTTGGTGTTTCAGTGCCTCCCTCTATTTTTAAAATTCCGATTAGGGTGAGGGGCATGGGACTCATGCTTCTACTGTTGAACCTTGTCATTACTTAGTTTATGCACTAGCTTCTTGAGCTCTTCGACTTTCGAAAAAACATCCTTCGGTGGAATTACATTGTTGTTAACCCCCATTGGATTTGCATAATTGATGGGGTCTTGATTCCACATTTGGGTCGGGTTCTGAGGAATTGGATTCCCGTATGGGTTGACACTTTGAATCGGGATTGGATTCGGAAAAGGAACTATGGCTTGAGGATTGACTTGACTAGTTTCCTGCATAGTTGATTGACTGTTCTGCAAAAATGCAGGAACAGGTGGAGTGGCTGTGATTGGTTGGATTGGAATGGGTGCATATGCGGGTGCTGGTGGATACGGCTGCTGATATGGGAAGGCATTCATACTTGGCATTTGTGGTGCCAAGAGTTGATTTGCCTGGGGAACTTGACCATACGGAGCACACTGTCCCAACATAGGCATCTGGGTAAACCCGTAGCCTTGCGGTGTCAATTGCTGCTCAATAGTCATGGCTTCATTATAGGCCAAAGCCAATGTGGTGACCTTAGGATTGCGCCTTGCAAACATGGCTGTCATGGGGTCCAATGCCCCAAAATATATCTGTAAAGCCACTGCAGGATCAATGGCAAAATGTCTAATTGCTCTGTTATAGTTCTTTTGGAATCTCTGATTAAACATTCGGATTGGTTCCCCTTGGCCCCGTTTGCATGTAATAAATTGATTGTAAATAGTTACGGGATCTAAGGGTGACCTAAATTGATTGACAAAGGCATTTTCCATTTGTGTCCAAGAGGTGATTGAACCAGTTGGCAAGCATATATACCATTCATATGCTATTGGATCCAAGCTCATGGGGAAAAGTCTACAAGCTACATCTTCATGCTGAACTTGCAGCCTAATTAAAACATCCCTATAGGCTTGGATATGTTCTTCTACTGTTCTTAGGCCATCTGGCTTGTATTTAGGAAAAAATATTTCAATGTTCTTGGGGATTTCATGGATATCCCCAGCAATATTCAGAGTATTATTAGCTCCATACCAAGGAGCTGCTGGAGCTTAAGCCATTTGACTCAGAATTGATGTGGACATACCTACAATAGCAATAGAAATATTACTAACTATAGGCACAATAGGGGCAACGAATATTACTGGCGTAGGTCCGCTCGATGTTCCTGGAGAAAACAGGCCTTTTGTGACTGGTGTGCTTACGACTTTCTTGGCTTTACCCTTGGGAGTACCAGTAAGGTCATGAAAAATGGTTTCTATGGTTGTTTGAGACCTGGTCACAATACGGCGTGGTGGGTCCAGCCTGCCTGAGGAAACCCTCGGCTATTTCGAAGAAAACCTGCAACAAAAACAAAAATAGTGTTGTAGTTTAGCCTTAAATGATTTCAAAATTAAATCAAAAAAACAAAATATTCTGATATGAAAATCAAAATCAAATAAACCAGTTTAGGCCCTCCTTCTAGCGCCAATCTTTTGAGTTGTGTTTTCACTCGATTGTGAAAGCACACTCTCCGGTAGGATCTGAGTCCAAAAAATCCTCTGCTTGCAAAGAAAATGAATTTCTCCAAGGTTCTTGTTGTGCTTAAATAATGCTGTTCAAATGAAATGCCAGGAATATCTTAGGGTTTGCAAGTGGATGTTAACAAGGGGCACTGATGGTTTATATAATTTTAATTTACAATGGACTCAAAATGAATAATTGTACTTTAATCTTGGATTTTGATGGATTTTCAGCTATTAATTTGGATACAGTAATTAAATTGCAGAAAATAAAGCAAGGGTTTGAAAAATAAAGAAAAGTAAATGCAGAGAAACTAAACTACAGTCAGAATGCTGCCATCGATTTGATGAAACCGAAGATACTGAGGTTTTAATGCATGCAACCTAATCTAATGAACCTGCAAACTCGCACAATCCAAATAAATTAGGTGCTGGTCTCTAGGGTTTCTACTATAATTCCAGACTTAGGCATTCGTATGAAGCAACCAAGCACACTTGCATTAAACTTCACCTAAAAGCCTCAGAAATCTGGAATGAAAGATAAGACATTAAATCATGCATGCACAAAATGACTCATTATTTTTCATCAATGAGATGCCAATACTCTGTATTTTATATTTAATGATATGTCAATTACATTCAAAGAATGTTCCAGGCAGAAATATTTCAAAACAAAAAAGAAGGAAATTGCCCAAGTGCAGGCCCAGAATAGCATGAAGCTCTTGTCTCTGCAACTCTGCAATTGGCAATTTCCAACCCCTCCTTCAATCTGTGCCTCTGGATTTATCCTTTCTAGCATGGCTATTCGATTCTCCCTGGTCGCTTTGTTTCACCTTCTTGCACGTGACCCTTCGAATTCTACCTTTTCCTTGTCTTTATTCCATGTTTAACGCCAAAATGCCTAAAATCCTTCACTGCATGTAACGCTCTTGCAGACTTGACACCTGCATGCCACGTGTCACACGCTCTCTGCGCATTCTGTAAAGCCACTCTGTGAAAAACCTGACAAAAACTGCATGCCGCCTGCTCACCTTTTCGGCCACGAAAATGCGACATGTCACGAAATCATGACATGTCGCGATATCGCTACATTCTTCCCGGTCATACATCCTTGGCAGCGTCTTGTCGCGATATCGTGACCGTTTCTATTCTGAGCCTTCCTTCCACAATTTGTAGCGATATCGCTACCATCTCTCCATCGAGCTTCCTTCTCACCAAGCTGTAGCAAAATCGCTACCATCTATCCGTCGGGCTTCCTTGGCAACTTTACATCGCGACATCACGACCATTATCACTTTCTTGCCTTATTCCGACAAACTGTCACGATATCGCTACCGCTTTCATGTTTCGTACGCCTTGGCAAAACCTGTCGCAATATCGCGATGTTTTTCCCCCTCAGACCTTCATGTCGCTTTCTATCGTGATATCGCTACATTTCTCTTTTCGTACGCCTCCCCAAAAAATGTCACGAAATCGTGACCATTTTCTCCGTCCGTACAATTTGCCAAAACATGTCGCGAAATTGCGACCATTTTCTCCGTCCGTATAGTTTGCCAAAACACGTCGCGAAATCGTGACCATTTTCATTCTTTTCCAACGGCATGTCGCGATTTCGCGACACCACTTCTTTTCTTCTCAGTGACATGTCACAATTTCGTGACGACTTTCAATTTTTCTTCTCTCTCCTCTTCAGCAGCGATGGAGCTACATGTTGCGATTTCGCGACAACTTTCCTATTTCCAGCAGCGATGGCGCGACAAGTCGCGATTTCGTGACATGTCGCGATTTCGCGACACTTTCAACACTTAGGCATTTTTTTCTCTTTTCTTCAATTTTAGCATCTGGGTCACCGAGATTCTTCTCTGCAAGCCTACAAAAAGGTGGGTCCCCAATTTTGGGGTGTGTTCTGGATCAACCACAACACAAGGGAAATAAACCCCTAGAATAGGAACCACCCCTAGTCTCAACCATCTCTACCAAAGAGATGCCTAGCATAATGGAATTCGAGACACCTAGTTCACCCTACATGGAGTGGACTCTGGAATAACTCCCATTCGCTCCCCCTCAACCGCCAATGATCACCATTGAGATGGCCAACACGGGGCTGGGGGAGTATTTAGTGTGAAACATTGTAGCAACACCCACACTTGAGTCCATGCAGGACATGGGGAGACCTCGCCTCCCCATCGGATCTGTGGTTCCTCTAGGCTACCCACCCAATGAGATGAACTTTTTTTATGGGGGCCTGGATAATGGCATTGAACCTTGCATGCAATAAGATGAAGACGAAGAGCCTTTTACTGAATATGTCAACTATTTGTCCAACCCAGACTTCACTCTGAGATACCTTGGCCAATGCAATTGGCATGGATATGGGTTAGAAATATATGAGAAAGGAGTGCATGTCCTTTGCCAACCAAGATACCAAATGTCGTATGACAAGTCAGGCATAGGGTTCAACCACCCCCTGCCCCTGGACATCTTGGTAGAGAACATGCAAGGATTGGGGATAGGCAATAAGGATGGGTTGGCATTAGATCCATATGCCAATCCTAACACAACTTATACATTGGGGGATTATCTCCCCTTGCTAACAACCAACCTTGTTGACCTTAACAACCCTTTCCCTTCGGTCAAAAAGGGAGAAAGTTTGAGGACTCACCTACAAGGGGGATATAGACAAGACCAAGAAGGTTCTTCAGAAGATGAGTCAGAGTACGAGGTAGCACCTTGGGATCCTTTCGAGTCTGATAGCAATCATTCACAAGTGACTCCTATGGATGATTATCAAGAGAGCTTCCTGACAATGTTCCCTTTGGATGATCTAATTGAGCATATGCCACCTCAAGAGAATTAGGTCCCCCCACAGAGAGTGGAACAACCTCGATGGGACCACATTAATTTTCTCAAGCAAGATGAGCCTCACATGTCACAAATAGTTGTTGGATCCAACGAAGGCCTTTGGATCTCTAACAGTGATTATGAATATGAAACTGAGATGGCCTATCTCAATCATATGCGACAACAACAATATCCCTTGGACATAGATGACATGTTTGAACAACTACACATAGGGCCAAGGCATAGGTGGCATCTAAACCATGCGTAGTTATAGAAATTACTGCACCCGCCACTCTAGGCATACATGGAACATCTTCCACCTGGAGATCCTATAGCACCATCAGTGCCTAGGGTAGATCCGGTCCTCTTATCTACACACAGGACCGATCCATTTGTACCAATGCCCATAGAGCCAGATCCGAAGCACAAAGATCATCTAGGATGTCTGAGTAACCACACCTATGGTAATGGAGATCAAAATAATTTCATTAACATGATCTCCATTGATTTAACCACCCCAATCCGCAATCCAGCTGACCCAACACGGTCATTGCATCTAGACCTAGATGTTACAGATTGGGATTGTGCTGACGCACCGCCATCTCCATCAGAGTACTGGCCTTGTGGTGGGATGTTCCATTTCACCCTTGGACAGACTCAGGATGTCTTCCATGTTGAAGAGGAACATGACATTCCGAAAAATGATCTAAATTCAGCAAATGATATCCACTTGATCCCAACTCCACACCAGTTGGAGGATGGGTCCCACATGTCGATCGAGGAGATGACTGACGTAGACATCAACTCAGACCCAATGAATACACAGATCATCAAAATGGGGGTAAGTCTATCCCCCAAAGAGCAAGCCGACTACATTGCCCTTCTCAAAGAGAAGAAGGAGGTTTTTGCATGGTCCTACAAAGACATGTCGGGACTAGACCCGTAGGTAGTCACGCATAATCTAACGCTTGATCCGACAGTCAAGACAGTAAAGAAAAAACTATGTAAGATGCATCCAATGGTAGCCTTAATGGTAAAATATGAGTTACAAAAGTTTTTGGATTCACAATTTGTCATCTACATGGATTACCCACCATGGTTGTCTAACATGGTGCCCATCAAGAATCCCGACGGGAGGATTCGCATATGCACCGATTTTTGAGATCTAAACAAAGTGAGTCCTAAGGATGATTCCCCCTTGCTTAGCATTGACACATTGGTAGATGCTAAAACAGGCCATGAAATGCTTTCCCTCATGGATGGTTTCTAGGGATACAATCAGATTCGTATTAATCCCAAGGACCAACTATAAATGGCATTCACAACGCCTTGGGGGAAATTTGTTATAAGGTCATGCCCTTTGGCCTTAAAAATGCTGGTGCTACCTACCAACGTGCCATGACGTACATCTTCTACGATCACATGCATAAAAATTTGGAATATTACATGGATGATTTGTTGGCCAAATCTCTTTGGTGCCCAGATCATCTCGATGACCTAAGCAAGATCCTCGATCATGTCATGGAATATAAAGTTAGACTAAACCCCAAGAAGTGTGTATTTGGTGTCACATTTGGAAAGCTCTTGGGTTTCATAGTCTCCAAACGAGGAATCGAGGTAGACCCACACAAAGTCAAGGCAATCCTTGAAATGCTTCCCCCAACTACCATTAAGCAGCTCATAAGTCTACAGGGAAAGGTCGCATCGATCAAGCACTTCATAGCACAACTATCTGACAAGTGCCGACCCATGAATAAGTTATTGCACAAGGGGGTCACATTTCACTGGGATGACGAGTGTCAGTCAACCTTTGACGACATTAAACAATACCTGGCTTCATCGCCAATATTGGAACCGCATAGAGTAGGAGTGTCATTCTACATATACATCTCAGCTACTGAGGTGGCACTGGGCACCATGCTAGCCCAAAAAAATGAACTACACAAATAATAGGCTAATTACTATCTTAGCCGCACCCTGGTCAGTTATGAACTTAACTATGCATACTTTGAGAAGCTCTACTTGGCAATGGTGTTTGCTACCAAAAAGCTACGCCACTGCATGCTCATCAATACAACATATGTTGTGTCTAAGGAGAATCCATTGTGATACATGATGAGTCGTACTTATCATAGTAGCTGCACGACGAAATGGATCATATTGTTGACGGAGTTTGACATAGAATTCAATGGGCAGAAATCCATAAAAGGTCAAGTCATCGCCAATCAACTGGTAGAGGCTCCTCTTGAAGACAACCAGCCTTTGACCGTAGAATTACCGGATGATGGGGTCTTCCATGTTTCATAATCGTCAGATCTAATGATCCTGAGTCACAGGCTGACATGACCCTATTCTTTGATGGTTCAAAATGTGAGCAAGGAGGTGGCATAGGAATTATATTCTTCACACCGCAAGGGTCTTCTATGCCTCTCTCATTTAAATTAGACTTCCTGTGCACCAAAAACAATGCAGAATACGAAGCCTTGCTCATAGGTCTTCAAACAACAGTCACCATGAACATCAAACATTTAAACATCTTTGATGATTCGTTGTTAATTGTCAATCAAGTCAAAGGGGTATTCCAATGTAAATGCCCAATCCTACAGGCCTACAAAGCCCTTGTGGACAAATTCCTGGCACAACTTGAATGGTGTGATATCAAGGCACTCCCTCGATCCATGAATAGTTTTGCAAAAACTATGGCCTCCTTAGGGTCACTAATCCCGCAAGACCCTTTCGATGAAATGACAACCATTCAGGTCAAAACATTATCGCAATCTACGATGGAGCATGCAAGCTCTAACCTAATTCTAGGAATTCACTTGATCCAGATTGAACCATCTCAAGATAGGTTCTCTCGAATCCATGATTGTCTGACTCAAGCCAACTGGGGGTCCTTGTTCTCCTTGACCCCTCTTAATAGCAACACAATGCTATTTTTACAAGTTCTTTCCGTTCAAATTTTGCTAGGGATGAACTTCAAGAGGGATTGGTCATTCATACCATCGAGGTTTCTGATTAGCAATATTGGTACACACCCATTAGGGATTACCTCAATATAGGTAACCTCCCACTTGGATTGACACAAGCCGTGAAAATATCATTCAAATAGAAAGCGGCAAAACATGTCTTGTTAGGAGAAATTTTGTATCATCAGAGCTATGAAGGAATCCTCCTCCATTGCTTGGACCAGTAGGAGTCTGCTTGGGCAATCACCCAAGCCCACGATGGTACATGCGGTGGAAACTTCAACGGTATGTCCATCACAAAGTGCATCCTTCGCATGGGCTATTATTGGCCATCTTTAGAGAGAGATTGTTGCGCATATGTCAAGAAGTGTGTGGAGTTTCAACATCATGCCAATTTGACACATGTACCTTCTCAGGCCTTGCAACCGATCCAATCGGCTTGGAATTTTTTGCAGTGGGGATTCGATCTAATCATAAATATCTCCCCTGCGTCGTCGAGTCTTCACACATTCATCATAACGGCCACAGAGTACTTCACCAAGTGGGTGGAAGCTATTTCGCTAACCTCTATGACAGGACCCCGCATTGTAGAGTTTATTTTTCATAACATCATATGTCATTTTGGTATTCCATCCAAGATCATCTTGGATAATGGGACGTCATTCAAGAATAAATATGTGTATGCTTTAACAACAAAGTACAAGATACAACACAGTTTTTCAACACCCTATTATCCACAGGCAAATGGACAAGCAGAGGCATCAAACAAAATGCTAGTCGCCATCCTCAAAAATACCATCGTAGACAGTCATAAGGATTTTCACATTCAAATCTCGCTTGCCCTATGGTCTTATCGCACTAGAATTCATATGCCCACTAGGGCTACTCCATTTTCGTTGGTGTATGGCTTCGAGGTTGTCATGCCTCTCGAGTTGGAGATCCCTTCCATGCGTATTTCAATGCAAGAGTTCATCGATGATGACAATGCATGGCAGGCCTGGTTATACCAACTAACGTTGCTCGATGAAAGACACGTTAATGCTCTCGAGCATTTACATATCTATCAAGAGCGACTTAAGAAAGCATACAACATGAAGGTCCACCTACGGGACTTTCAAGTTGGTGACTTTGTCTTAAAAGAGAACCAACAAAATTATAATTTGCCATCCCATATAAGGGACAAGTTTACGGCAAACTGGTTAGGTCCTTATGTGATTGATAGTAAAATAGGACCTGAAACATACCGAATCGCCTCTCTTGAAGGAATCAAGGAACTAGAACCCTTGAAAATTAGTCATTTGAGGCCATTCCATATCTAGAGATCCATAGTCCAACCAAAAGCTCCAGGGATTCCCAGAATCTCTTGGTCAACCCACAATGTCTCAAAGGTATTTATAAACCCTTTGGTCAAGCCAAAAGCTCCAGGGATTCCCAAAATTGCTTGGTCAAACCCAAAAGCTCCAAGGATTGCCACAATTGCTTTGTCAAACCCAAAAGATCCAAGGATTCCCAAAAATCACTTGGTCAACCCAAAAAGCTCCAAGGATTACCATAATCACTTGGTCAAACCCAAAAGCTCCAAGGATTCCCAAAAATCACTTGGTCAACCCCCAAAAGCTCCAAGGATTTCCACAATCGCTTGGTCAAACCCAAAAGCTCCAAGGATTACCACAATCGCTTGGTCAAACCCAAAAGCTCCAAGGATTCCCACAAATCGCTTGGTCAAACCCAAAAGCTCTAGGGATTCCCCGAATCGCTTGGTCAACCCAAAATGCTCCAAAGGTATCCATAAACCCTTTGGTCAAAACAAAAGCTCCAAGGGTACCCATAACCGCTTGGTCAAAAAAAATATTCAAAAACAAACAAAAACAATAAAATAACTCAAAAATAACAAAAAAAAAATTGCATTTCAATTCCATGCATACTCGTAAAAATCAAAATACAAAAATATAGGTTGCATTAGGCATTGCATCCATACATTGCATATTTGCTGGTCATACAAGTCAAATGCACCATAGACTATAATTACTCGGTAATTCCATCATTATCCACCTCAAATCCATTTTATAAACGCATACATCTAGAATAACACCATCATTAGCATAGTCAGTTGTCTCCTAATGTATATAGGGTTTTCGTCATTCAGCTGTCTTTAAATTTCTAGCCCAAAACTATACAAAGTTAAACAAATTTTACAAGGGAAAGTTTTACTTGGGTCATGCCTTGTTATGAAGCATCCCTACACAAGATAAAACACATAAAATAATTCCCAAGTTGTGCAACTGTAAGAAGAAAACTACAAAGCAGTCTAGGGTACTATAGGTGAAATATTAGCCTGTTCATCCCCCTGTGCGAATGGTTCAAGAGTGCTAAGAATTGGCAAAATGAAAAGCTCTTCCACATCCATTCCCCCTAATCAACACTGGTTTTCACCACTCACAAAAATCCCAATCACCGTTGGTCCCCGAAGTTGTAAGGATTCGTACTACACGCCCCTGACAAGGATGGGTAGTCATCCCCAAGGCCTAAAAGGATCAATGCCATTAAAAAACAAAATATCTACAAACCATCATCATGACCACTTCCAATCACCTTTGGTCTCCAAAGTCGTAAGGATTCGTACTACACGTCCTTGAAAAAGATGGGTAGTCATCCCCAAGGCCTAAAAGATCAATGCCCTTACTTCATAATCTCCATAATCCCCTTTGGTTCCCAAAGTCATAAGGATTCGTACTACACATCCTTGCACAGGATGGGTAGTCATCCCCAAGTCCAAGAGGATCAATTTCATTCATAAACCAAAAACCTACAAGCTCAACCTTACGAAGCTCACTATGCAAAATGAATTACAGTGGTTATCACCACTATTCAAAATCCTTGCTCAAAAAGAAAAACAAAAAATGAAAAATAAACAGTGATTTTTATCACTATGTAAACGAGAAAGCATCCTAAACCGTTGAGAAAATAAAAAGCCTAATTTTGAATCCCTGAAATTCTCAGCATTCGAACAACCATCTAGGTAATCCTCATTACGGGTTTGGTGGACAACCTACCTGGCAATGGCGGTATCCTAAACGCATGACGATATGTCTATCACATTCACTTTACATGTGAGAAGACCAATGTTTGCATGTGGATGAGCTTGCTTATGGTACCTTAGATTGTCCCATGGATTAATCTTGCTAAATACAACAACGAAGTTAGTGGAGCTAATTAGGTGATCCTCAATACAGGTTTGTTTGATAGCCTATCTGGCACTGGCGATATCCTGACAAATACCACATAAAAGAACTCAATTGCACAAACAGGGATGTGAAATAACTTGGCCAAACTCAAGTCTGATTTATACCTTGTTCAAAAGTCTTGCAAGCTAAATGTATAGTCTTGGCTAGTTAGTTAAAATATATGAATCTCAAAAAAGCTTAACTACATTTTAAAACAATTGGTACATTTCATTACATTCATCCCCATCCAAACATACAAAAAAATACAAAAGCAAAGTTCTCACATGCAAAGTCATTCCACAAAGTCATCACATACGTACAGAAAGCTAGTAAATCTTGTACAGTCTATGGTGCCATCGACAAGTTACCAAAAAATCATTCCATATGCATACATCATATAATTAGAAACATCTCATTCATAATACCACATGCATACATCATCATAAATAACTATGCATAAACAAAAAAATAAATCATGACAAGTGTATAAACACAAAGAACGTGATATGTATATATATCATCAAAAATACCAACAGGCTGCAATGAATCGATCCTCTAACCTCACAACAAAATCTAAAAGCTCAAAAACCCCCAAGCCTAGGGCGTCGAACACCATGATCATGTAGGATCGGTGCGACGGGAACTACCCCCCATGGTGTGGGTCCTATGGGACCCCTCAGGGCAACTGCTGCTAGCCCCCACATCACACCTACTAGCCCCATCCTCATCCAATCACCTGGGACAAGATGATTTTGACTGCTCAGTATCACTACCCCTCGTTCGATGTGAAGACCCACCTCCAAAGGGCTCAGGGAACCGCTCCCCGAGGTGAATGATCTCTCCCGCTAGCTCCATCTGGTGTTGGCACCACTCTGCTCCCACCGATGATACATCGCTACTACATCATCACGATGCTCTTGTTGCATCCATAGGAGATCCCTCTCCCATGTCGCATTGGTATCCCCCTCCTGCTAGTGGGATACAACCCATGCGTTCTCCTGATTCGCTAGCTGAGTTCACAAGAGATCCCTCTCCTACAGAGCCTCCCCTAGCTCCTCATCCTGCCTCCATAGTAGCCTCACCAATCATGCATTCTCAGCATGCAACCCTGCCTCCATGTCCTTCAAAACTACCTAATGCATAGGTGAATCCGAGACAATATCCTACTCTGGCTACCACTACTCTGGGACGTCCTGCATCTCTGGTTGATCTGAAAACCCAACCCCCCCAAAAAATCATCCACCTCTACCATGTCCACATACTCGAGTGGAACCCCCCAGCCCTCTCATGATGCGTCTACATCATCACCCCCTATAGTTGCCGCCTCTATGCCCCCTAGAGGCCCCTCGCCTGCCATTGCCGCAAGATCCACCACTGGTCATACTCAACGATAGCCCCAACATCATCCGCATCTGGGACATCAATCACTATATCTGCATCCTCATCCAGTAGTGCAATGACTGACCAAGCTAGATTCCTCTCATCCCCACGGTGTCGATAGACCACGAGCTCACCAGGTAACCCCTAGCGCACCCCAAACTATCGTGTAATCCAGCCATATGGGAAACACTCTTGCATAGTCTCGTGATGCCCAATCAGCCATCGCCCCCTATGTACCTTTCGAAGCCACTCTCCAGCCTCAGGCCAGGCTGGACAATCCCGGTAGGGGCACCAGAACACCTCCCCTAGAGTAAGTCAGGCGAAGGCATCGACATAGTGCCCTATGAAACCTACCCATCGTCGACTCTGACCCTGCTCATCAAATATTTGCCATAATACCCCGTGTCCGATCTCTCGATCTACCATCTTTTCCTGAGTCATCCAGGGAAACCCCACCAGCCTCTCCATCGCTATGTACTTTCAAGCCCAGCACTGCAACAAGTAGCTGTAACTAATCCCCTTCCACCTTTGACAGCGGACTTCGTACATCTCATCATAGAGTTGTACTAGCAGATTCTGTCCCCAACTCATGATCATAGGTGCCTCCGTCAGGCACTCCACCAATCGAAACACCACCTCTAGCAGGTTCAATGGGAACCTCATGCCCGAAGAGTCGGGAAGAAACATGTTGGAAATAAGGCCCATTAGTAATGTGTGCCTCACTCCCAACACACCCCTCTCTAACCACCATCACACCAAAATGCCACAAATATGGTAGTCTCCCTCTACCCTCTCCACTGCGCTATCCACCCCCATCTCCTGCCCATGCCCAAAGCAGCATGTCAACACTATTGTCCACTAGTCCCGTGGTGTCGTCCTAATCGGTAGCCCGTCTATCAAAATCCACAAAATCCGATAGATGTCCTCCAAGGTCACTGTCATCTCCCCTATTGGGATATGGAAGGTGTTGGTCCGAGGATCCCACAGGTTGATTGGGGCCGTCAAATAGGACCGATCCCCGACCACTGGCTCCAGCCGAGTCACCTACTTGAGCCCAAGGGCATCAAGCCACTCCCAATCTGTCAGAGTCAGCGCATCCCGCACTTTCATAAAAACCATGGGCACATGGTACCGAATCTTCACAACCTACGAAATAAAAGAAAACAAAAACATTAAAAAACAATGAAAAATTGTACAACCAAAACATGAATATACAATGATGCATAACACCATGTACAGCTGAAAATAGGTAAATAACGAGAGATAAAATTCACAAAAATACAACAAAATGCATAAACTAATTTTTCAGTTCTAGGGTTTTTAACTCTAAGTCTTAACTGATAAATTACAAACAAATTCAAAAATTCACAACAAAACTAATTTGTCAGTCCTAGGGTTTTTAACTCTAAACTGATAAATTTCAAAAAAAAAATGCATAAACAATTTTATAGTTCCTAGGGATTTTAACTCTAACTGATAAATTAAAAACAAACATAAAAAAATCAAAAAAATCATTTGTCAGTCCTAGGGTTTTTAACTCTAACTGATAAATTAAAAACAAACATAAAAAAATCAAAAAAATCATTTGTCAGTCCTAGGGTTTTTAACTCTCATGGTCACCTGATCAATTACAAACACAAAAACACAAACCACAACAAATAACTAGGGTTAAATCTATCTTTTTACGCTCAATTTGACCCTACATTTCTAACCTAAGTTTTGATTTTTGTTAAACTAGGGTTATGCGAAGTTTTTTTAAGTTACATTTAAAACTAAGTTTTTAAGCTAAGTTTTAAACTACATTTTGATTTTTGTTTAACTAAGGTTAACTTAAGTTTTCAGTTAAATTTTGATTTTTTTTAGCCTAGGGTTTCTTTTAGTTTATCACAAATGTCAAATATACATGGTTTTAAATTAAACACAAAACACAAAAACAAAAACAACTAACTTGCGGTTTGATAAACTGTAACAAACAACCAATAAAGAGGAAGTGCACTCACTGGTCTCGCTTCGGCTCCACCGTTGGATGATCTGGTCCATGAAATCATGGTGGCAAGATAAATCTGGTAGTGCTTCGCTTTGCAGGATTGACCTCCTCCTCCTCATAGCTCCAAATCGCTAGGAAAAACAAATGCAAATGAGCCCAAAACCCATTTTTGGCCCTTAAATAGGCTTTTTGAGCCTGTATTCATTCCTCCCTAAGATGAGCGCTTTGGTTAGTGATCTTACCACCCTAGGATGATTACTAAATAGGTATCTGTCCCACCCAGGGATGAATACAGAGCAAAAACTTCAAAAGCAGCAAAAATATGCACCAAAATGCGCAAAAACAAGCAATAAAACTGTCCAATGAGAGTGCTTTTGCACTTGGCATCCCGGGCATGCAAAATAGATGTCGGGGTCACAAATCCACACTATATTATTCCCTAAGAAGGCTATCATAGCCAGACTACTCCACAGGAAGACAGATTTTTGAGAATTTCATCCCCAAAATGCATCACAAGAAGGGTCACAACCCAACCAAAAATAGCAATAACATTGCCGAAAGAAGGCGCTTTTGCGCCTATCCTTCTTGGCATCCAAAACAAACGTTTGGGTTACAAATTATCACTATCCTACTCCCTAAGAAGGCTACCATAGTCGGACCGCTCCACGGGAGGATGGATTTTTGCCAATTTCAACTCCACAATGCGTCACAAAAAGGGTTAAATCTACATTTTTACGCTCAATTTGACGCTAATTTTCTAACCTAAGTGTTGATTTTTGTTAAACTAGGGTTATGCGAAGTTTTTTTAAGTTACGTTTTAAACTAAGTTTTTAAGCTAATTTTTAAACTACCTTTTGATCTTTGTTTAACTAAGGTTAACTTAAGTTTTCAATTAAATTTTGATTTTTGTTAGCCTAGGGTTTCTTTTAGTTTATCACAAATGTCAAATCCACATTGTTTTAAATTAAACACAAAACACAAAAACAAAAACAACTAACTTGTGGTTTGATAAACTGTAACAAACAACCAATAAAGAGGAAGTGCACTCACTGGTCTTGCTTTGGCTCCGTCGCTGGACGATCCAGTCCGTGAACTCATGGTGGCAAGATAAATTCGGTAGTGCTTCGCTTCGCAGGATTGACCTCCTCCTCCTCAGAGCTCCAAATCGCCAGGAAAAACAAATGCAAATGAGCCCAAAACCTAATTTTGGCCCTTAAATAGGATTTTTGAGCCTGTATTCATTCCTCCCTAGGATGAGTGCTCTGGTTAGCACTTGTCCCACCCTAGGACGATTACTAAACAGGTATTCGTTCCACCCAGGGACGAATACAGAGCATAAAATTCAAAAATAGCAAAAAAATGCACCAAAATGCACAAAAACAAGCAATAAAACTGTCCAATGAGATTGCTTTTGCAGTTGGCATCCCGGGCATGCAAAATAGACGTCGGGGTCACAAATCCTCACTATCCTATTCCCTAAGAAGGCTACCATATTTGGACCGCTCCACAGGAAGAAGGATATTTGAGAATTTCATCCCCAAATGCATCATCAGGGTGTCGAACACCATGATCATGTAGGATCAGTGCGACGGGAACCACCCCCCATGGTGTGGGTCCTATGGGACCCCTCAGGGCAACTGCTACTAGCCCCCACATCACGCCTACTAGCCCCCTCCTCATCCAATCACCTGCGACAAGATGATTTTGACTGCTCAGTATCACTACCCCTCGTTTGATGTGAAGACCCACCTCCAAAGGGCTCAGGGAACCGCTCCCCGAGGTGAATGATCTCTCCCGCTAGCTCCATCTGGTGTTGGCACCACTCTACTCCCATCGATGATACATCGCTACTACATCATCACGATGCTCCAGTTGCATCCGTAGGAGATCCCTCTCCCATGTCGCATTGGTATCCCCCTCCTGCCAGTGGGATACAACCCATGCGTTCTCCTGATTCGCTAGTTGAGTTCACAAGAGATCCCTCTCCTACAGAGCCTCCCCTAGCTCCTCATCCTGCCTCCATAGTAGCCTCACCAATCATGCATTCTCAGCATGCAACCCTGCCTCCATGTCCTTCGAAACTACCTAATGCATAGGTGAATCCGAGACAGTATCCTACTCTGGCTACCACTACTCTGGGACGTCCTACATCTCTGGTTGATCTGAAAACCCAACACCCCCCAAAAATCATCCACCTCTACCATGTCCACATACTCGAGTTGAACCCCCCAGCCCTCTCCTGATGCGTCTGCATCATCACCCCCTATAGTTGCCGCCTCTATGCCCCCTAGAGGCCCCTCGCCTGCCATTGCCGCAAGATCCACCACTGGTCATACTCAGCGGTAGCCCCAACATCATCCACATCTAGGACATCAATCACTATATCTGCATCCTCATCCAGTAGTGCAATGACTGACCAAGCTAGTTTCCTCTCATCCCCACGGTGTCGATAGACCACGAGCTCACCAAGTAACCCCTAGCGCACCCCAAACTATCGTGTAATCCAACCATATGGGAAACACTCTTGCATAGTCTCGTGATGCCCAATCAGCCACCGCCCCCTATGTACCTACCGAAGCCACTCTCCAACCTTAGGCCAGGCTGGACAATCCTGATAGGGGCACCAGAACACCTCCCCTAGAGTAAGTCAGGCGAAGGCATCGGCATAGTGCCCTATGACACCTACCCATCGTCGACTCTAACCCTGCTCGTCAAATCTTTGCCATAATACCCCGTATCCGATCTCTCTATCTACCATCTTCGCTCGAGTCATCCAGGGCAACCCCACCGACCTCTCCATCGCTATGTACTTTCAAGCCCAGCACTGCAACAAGTAGCTGTAACTAATCCCCTTCCACCTTTGATAGCGGACTTCGTACATCTCATCATAGAGTTGTACTAGCAGATTCTATCCCCAACTCATGATCATAGGTGCCTCCGTCGGGCACTCCACCAACTGAAACACCACCTCTAGCAGGTTCCATGGGAACCTCACGCCCGAAGAGTCGGGAAGTAGCATGTTGGAAATAAGGCCCATTAGTAATGCGTGCCTCACTCCCAACACACCCCTCTCTAACTACCATCGCACCAAAATGCCGCAAATATGGTAGTCTCCCTCTACCCTCTCCACTGGGCTGTCCACCCCCATCTCCTGCCCATGCCCAAAGCAGCATGTCAACACTATTGTCCACTAGTCCCATGGTGTCGTCCTAATCATTAGCCCGTCTATCAAAATCCATAGAATCTGATAGATGTCCTCCAAGGTCACTGTCATCTCCCCTATTGGGAGATGGAAGGTGTTGGTCCGAGGATCCCACAGGTTGATTGGGGCCGTCAAATAGGCCCGATCCCAGACCACTGGCTCCAACTGAGTCACCTACTTGAGCCCAAGGGCATCAAGCCACTCCCAATCTGTCAGAGTCAGCGCATCCCGCGCTTTCATAAAAACCATGGGCACATGGTACCGAATCTTCACAACCTACAAAATAAAACAAAACAAAAACATTAAAAAACCATGAAAAATTGTACAACCAAAACATGAATATACAATGATGCATAACACCATGTACAGCTGAAAATAGGTAAATAACGAGAGATAAAATTCACAAAAATACAACAAAATGCATAAACTAATTTTTCAGTTCTAGGGTTTTTAACTCTAAGTCTTAACTGATAAATTACAAACAAATTCAAAAATTCACAACAAAACTAATTTGTCAGTCCTAGGGTTTTTAACTCTAAACTGATAAATTTCAAAAAAAAAATGCATAAACAATTTTATAGTTCCTAGGGCTTTTAACTCTAACTGATAAATTAAAAACAAACATAAAAAAATCAAAAAAATCATTTGTCAGTCCTAGGGTTTTTAACTCTAACCGATAAATTAAAAACAAACATAAAAAAATCAAAAAAATCATTTGTCGATCCTAGGGTTTTTAACTCTCACGGTCACCTGATCAATTACAAACACAAAAACACAAACCACAACAAATAACTAGGGTTAAATCTATCTTTTTACGCTCAATTTGACCCTACATTTCTAACCTAAGTGTTGATTTTTGTTAAACTAGGGTTATGCGAAGTTTTTTTAAGTTACATTTTAAACTAAGTTTTTAAGCTAAGTTTTAAACTACATTTTGATTTTTGTTTAACTAAGGTTAACTTAAGTTTTCAGTTAAATTTTGATTTTTTTTAGCCTAGGGTTTCTTTTAGTTTATCACAAATGTCAAATATACATGGTTTTAAATTAAACACAAAACACAAAAACAAAAACAACTAACTTGCGGTTTGATAAACTGTAACAAACAACCAATAAAGAGGAAGTGCACTCACTGGTCTCGCTTCGGCTCCATCGTTGGATGATCTGGTCCATGAAATCATGGTGGCAGGATAAATCTAGTAGTGCTTCGCTTCGCAGGATTGACCTCCTCCTCCTCAGAGCTCCAAATCGCTAGGGAAAACAAATGCAAATGAGCCCAAAACCTAGTTTTGGCCCTTAAATAGGCTTTTTGAGCCTGTATTCATTCCTCCCTAAGACGAGCGCTTTGGTTAGTGATCTTCCCACCCTAGGATGATTACTAAATAGGTATCTGTCCCACCCAGGGATGAATACAGAGCAAAAACTTCAAAAGCAGCAAAAATATGCACCAAAATGTGCAAAAACAAGCAATAAAACTGTCCAATGAGAGTGCTTTTGCACTTGGCATCCCGGGCATGCAAAATAGATGTCGGGGTCACAAATCCTCACTATATTATTCCCTAAGAAGGCTATCATAGCCATACTGCTCCACGAGAAGACAAATTTTAGAGAATTTCATCCCCAAAATGCATCACAAGAAGGGTCACAACCCAACCAAAAATGGCAATAACATTGCCGAAAGAAGGCGCTTTTGCGCCTATCCTTCTTGGCATCCAAAACAAACGTTTGGGTTACAAATTATCACTATCCTACTCCCTAATAAGGCTACCATAGTCGGACCGCTCCACGGGAGGATGGATTTTTGCCAATTTCAACTCCACAATGCGTCACAAAAAGGGTTAAATCTACATTTTTACGCTCAATTTGACGCTACGTTTCTAACCTAAGTGTTGATTTTTGTTAAACTAGGGTTATGCGAAGTTTTTTTAAGTTACGTTTTAAACTAAGTTTTTAAGCTAATTTTTAAACTACCTTTTGATCTTTGTTTAACTAAGGTTAACTTAAGTTTTCAGTTAAATTTTTATTTTTGTTAGCCTAGGGTTTCTTTTAGTTTATCACAAATGTCAAATCCACATGGTTTTAAATTAAACACAAAACACAAAAACAAAAACAACTAACTTGTGGTTTGATAAACTGTAACAAACAACCAATAAAGAGGAAGTGCACTCACTGGTCTCACTTTGGCTCCGTCGCTGGACGATCCAGTCCATGAACTCATGGTGGCAAGATAAATTCGGCAGTGCTTCGCTTCACAGGATTGACCTCCTCCTCCTCAGAGCTCCAAATCGCCAGGAAAAACAAATGCAAATGAGCCCAAAACCCAATTTTGGCCCTTAAATAGGATTTTTGAGCCTGTATTCATTCCTCCCTAGGACGAGTGCTCTGGTTAGCACTTGTCCCACCCTAGGACGATTACTAAACAAGTATTCGTTCCACCCAGGGACGAATACAGAGCATAAAATTCAAAAATAGCAAAAAAATGCACCAAAATGCACAAAAACAAGCAATAAAACTGTCCAATGAGATTGCTTTTGCAGTTGGCATCCCGAGAATGCAAAATAGACGTCGGGGTCACAAATCCTCACTATCCTATTCCCTAAGAAGGCTACCATATCCGGACCGCTCCACGAGAAGACGGATATTTGAGAATTTCATCCCATGCATCACAAAAAGGGTCACAACCCAACCAAAAATAGCAATAACATTGCCGAAAGAAGGCACTTTTACACCTATCCTTCTTGGCATCCAAAACAGACGTTGGGGTTACAAATTGTCACTATCCTACTCTCTAAGAAGGTTGCCATAGCCGAACCGCTCCACGGGAGGATGGATTTTTGCCAATTTCAACTCCACAATGCATCACAAAAAGGGTTAAAACCCACCAAAAATAGGTCAGAATGTTTAGAAACTGCTTTAGCATTCAATGGTAAAACAACTGAAGGCACCCTTACACAAGTCATCTAGGGTCAAGCGACTCATCACTTTTCTCATGTCGATCATTCCCTCATCGAGGGGGTAGTCACACTTAGTCACCAATCAACAAAAACACACCCAATCATGGAAATTATATGCATTCAAATGATCATTGACAAAGACAATCACACTCCTACTTGGGGAAACAAACAAGCAACAATCACAAGTTGATCAAACACTTGGTATTCGTGAATCATGAACTCAGTGTTCCCATATACAAAAGGTTGCGCCCTTTGCCTATTCATGATTGATCAATGTTCAAGCTCAAGTAACACCTCACCGAAAAAGGTTAACACTTGAATTAAGCTCCTTAGCTCGTCAGAAGAAAGGATTCAAGAATGCATGCCCTTTCCATACTTGGGGTATCAAGAGTTGGTTAGGTTATTGAGAAACCCTAATCATTAGTGCTTTGGTTATGTATTTTTGTTCAGCATTGTGCCTTGCACAGTGCTGAACAAAAAGGGGCATCTATAAACACCAAAAAAGCACCAATCTGATTATGTGACAACAAGCATTGATTGCATTGACACACACAGCCCCCAAGACAGCCCTCAGAGGATAAAAAGTGGTCCTAACCACTTCCAATAGCAGTTTGGAAGGTCAAGGGTCAATTTGGAACCTTTTGGAACTTTGCTCTCTACTCGTCCCACCCTGGGATGATTACAAACTAGAATTCATCCCACCCAAGGATGAATAGTAGCATTCACCCCAGGGTGAGGCGAATAGCAGGTTTGACTGGCAAAAAGTCAAACCTCGACAAGTCTGCCAGTTAACTACAGCTTCAGGCCATGCAATTGCGAGGAACGACTTCAAATCAAGGAGAGAGACTTTAGTCATGCATGTATTTATTTTAGAGGCCTCATGCAAGGAGACTCTAAATCAGGGAATAATTTATTTTCTCAAAATAGGACATGTAACTCAAGTGGCGCCCTCGCATGCGCATTCAAACAGAGAGACCCTAGGTCTATAAATTGGTGAGACTTCTCACCCAAGAAAAGAAGGACAGAGGGAGCATTTTGAGCAATGAAGTGCTGCCATTTTACATCCATACACACATCTTTTGATTTGTGCCTTTCACATCCTTTATCTCTATTTTGGAGGAAGGTTATTGGGTGATTATTGGAAGCACAAATCCGTAGCCCAAACCCAAAAATTTGGCCACAATATCCCATAAAATTTGCCTACAACACCCCATAAGAGGTTTTGGACCCATCCCAAGTGGATTGGTGCTGAAACAAAGTCCGAAACGGTGGGATTCCTGCCCCTGGGCGCCCCCCAAACTGTCGCAGTTCTAATCGCCCCACCCCGGAGCGAATATAAATATGTGGAATATTTCACTTATTTTTATTTTGCATCTTATTCTAGGTTATTTAAATAGGCTGTATTTTAAATTTCATTTCATTCTGAGTATTTTTTACCATGTTTTTATCATTTCCCGTATTTACTAACTTGCAGATGGCATCATCAAAATCTGGGTGATAGAGGCCAAATTGGAGAAATCTGACCTTCTGGGTCTTCCCAAAACACCCCCAACTAGCTAACCCTAACTTTTCAGGTCATTTGGAGCTTCCTAGATAGGACATTGAAGATGGTGCTTTTTGATAATTTATTGCAGGTTTATTCGTCCCACCCAGGAGCGAATACAAATATGTGAGGAATTTCCCAACTGTTATTTTTGCACTGGCCTCCTGGGAACATATTCATGCTTCTATTAAATTTTTAGGTCGTTCTGAAGTTATTTTGTCATCGTTTTAATATTTCCATGCATACCCTAACGATAGGCCTTGGGAAACGCATGTTTTATTCTATCTGCAGGTGCTACTAATCCTTTATATTTCCTTGAATGCAGTTCTTCGACATCAGAGGAGCAGCGAGGATTGAACACTCATATACACAAGCGACGATGATGTTTTGGTCCGTCCATCTTACATGTGGGCATGCGGAAGAAGGATTGCTATCCATGGATGTGATAAGAAACATATTTAACGCTCCTATCCCCTAAAAAGGGAAGGAGACGTATTGTAACATGAATTTGAAAGCATATCAATAAAGAGGTCCATATTCCACATTGCTTTTATCTTGTGTCGATTCATTCATGTTCTTTCCTTTCATACATTTTTCAATACATAGTCTTTTAGCGTTAAGTTTGGTTTTACACGCATCGTGTTTGGGCTTTTCCTTTTTGTTTCCGTATCCTCGTGCTTTCAGATAATTTAGCTTATAAAATAGAAAATATGACATATATATAGATATATAATTACAAGGATGTTTTTAGATATTTTTCCATGAGGACTTTAGCTATTTTATCTAGAGGCATTCTAGTTAGTTTTGAGATTTACTCAAGGGAATTTTGTTAGCTTTCCCCAAAGGACTTCTGGTTAGATTGCTATGATACAAAATATGTATAAAAATGAAAATAAAATATTTGTCTTTAAAAATTAAAAGACTTTTTCTTGGCCCATATGAATTTTGATGTAGCTTTTTCCATAATATTTTTTGTTTAGCTTCACTCATAGGGATTTTGATTTAGATTTGTTTGTAAAAATTTTGATTTATTATAGAGATTTACCTTTACAAAAATTTATCAAGGAATTCAACTTGGATTGATTTTCCTTGTAAGTAAGTTTCATAGAGGACTTATGATTGATTTTTGTGATAACGAATGATATCCCTAATTGCGAGGAAGAATTTGTTGACTTATTTCCCCCATGCATGGTGGTACATGGGATATAAGAGATTATATGATTGGCATTACTACTAACACATGTAAACCTCATAGTGTTCATCATGTAGTAAGACATTTAGTATAGAAGTAATTGATTTGATATACTTTGTTATTTGCACCTATAAACCTCATAGTATTCATCATGTGGAAAGAGATTGATGAAATAGATAAAGTTGAAAATAAATTTTGAGGTAAATCAACTTAGAGAGATAGATTGAGAGACACTAATATTGTTCAAATCGCTAAGAGGTATCCTTATTTAATGCTTCAAATAGTCATCTATTATATAAAGAAAATATTGAACAAATAATTTATTAGCTAATGACTTTTATATTTGATACCAAATATCATTATTATTTCAAATTGATTGATCGTATAGTATATTATTTGAAAGTGGATAATTTTATATTAGATTAATATGATACTTTCTAGTCACAACCATTATAGATAATTTGGTTCAATATGTGCTTTAGTTGTTAATACAAAATATTTAGTGGTGTTTTTTACAATATTATTCTTTTCAATTCCTAAATTGATTATTACCTAATGATTCATTTCATTCACCCAACACATGTATGGAATAAGTGTTATCATTACTTAAATCTATTAATTGTTGTGCCTTATCATGTATATTCACTATTGATGTTTAAACATGTGATGTTAATCTCACAAATGCTCTCTAATATTTAAATAATTTGAGGTTTATCTACTTATTATATTATAGTATTCTATTATATAAAGAATTGAATCATTATGTCTATGAATTTTGTGATGCATACATCACTTACAATATTTATTATGCTTTTCATTATCCCAAATAATTAGAAATATTAATTTTTATTGTATGGGTAGTACCTTGTGCTATTTTAATACATTGAGATACTCACAAAATATTTTCATTGGTGAATACATTTTGCATATTTTTTTAATATTATACATAGATTATACAATAAGTTTCTACTTAGATTTAGAGGTTTCCTTGATATTGCTTACAAACTAACATCTTGGATGATATTATCATTTGGAATTCAATCTATCAATATGTAGATATAGTAGAACTTTATTTGATATACTTTAAACATATGCTTCTATTTATCATTGATGCACAAACAAGAAAAAATCTCATTTCAATTAGTGTCATAATCTTAGATAGATTTTTTTAATTACTTTCCTAGTAATTTGTAACATATGCATGAATGCTTCATGGGGTAATATCATATGCACACAAAAACCACCAATTTGTACTATATGTTAATGGTATTGTGATTATCTCATCCAATGTACTAGTGGTTTCCACCAATTCAACACAAAATTAGATATTTTGAGGGTGGGAAAGGAGTCCTTGTTTTTAGTAATGAATAAATTAGTTTAAGAGAAATATTATAGATTTTATAGAAACATTTATAATGATTCACATTGTTATTTTATTAGAACACAAGCATTTGAATATTGGTATGCATATGGGAAATTAAGAATTTGGAAAAGTAGAGGTTGACATTGGACAAGTTAAAGTAGTAGATTAAAGAATCATATAAGAAAAGTGACTTTAGATTATAGAAGTGTTGTTGATTATTTTTGTATGACTAAGGAAGTGATTTTCTAAGACATTTTTTAATTGACCACCTTGCCATGTTAATGTTATTTATTTAAATACTCAAATAAAAACAATATTGATGCATTTCTTACAACAATATACAAATATTCAAAAATACATTTAATGGTGGGTTATATTAAATGGATTACATTTATATTAAAAAACATTATATGAGTTTGACTACACCAAGGATCTTAATATGTAATATAAAGGACAAATTCCTAAAATATGTTGTGAATTTAAATAGTTATAAATTTCATTTACATAAAAAAACAAGTCAAAAAATAAATGATGGTAATCATATTTTTTTGATAAATGTACATTCTTATTTATAGAAAGTGATAAATACAGATATGATAAAGTCTACTATACATGCATGTTGTAGTATATATGAAATATGCCAAGAATATCACTTACATGAAAAGTTTAAATTGTTTTTAAAATCTTGAGCAAATTAACTAGTCTTCTTGAAAAATAATAATTCTTTCATCTTCTAAGTGTATGTGGTTTGTTAACTAGTTTTACACAAAAATTATAATTTATGCATACATCATTTCTTAATGTGGATATACCTTGTATGATTACTTACATATTGGTGGGCAACATGCTCATGGGTATGATGCATGAGTGTGATGCAAAAGCATGGTTTAAGTGGAACAAAATTAACCATGGTCAATAGTTTAGTGGGTATATTTTAAAGTATGCAAGACATGATTAGAAAGTTGATAGCTATCTTAGAACTATGTAAGGGGTGGTCTATGTTTTGGTGGCTATCTTGGAAGACACTCATGTTTTAATTAAATTAAGATTTCATGATAATCAATGATAATATAATTGATAGTGGTATAATTATGTAGCTATGAACTACTCTGAGAATGTTTAAAGTGGGGATTATATTAAAATTATATATTATCTTTAAGACTCCCTTAATGGTATATATGAATCTTGCTTCAATGGATTAATAGGTACTATAAATGATTAATGATTTAAATTAGACATTTTCATCTTAGATTTCATCCTTATATATTCTAGATTTAATAATGTCTTGTTGCATTTTCTTCTCTTAATAGTTATTTTAAATAATAGATAAAATTTTAACTCATTGTCCTTCTCTTTTATAGTGAAGGAAAGTATCATAGTAAGGTAATTTCTAGGTGGTTTGGTGAGAGAAGTAGACATTATAAAATATGAATAAGATTTTTCTCTTCTTCATAGAACAAGATTTAATGTCTATATTCCAAGGGGTAAACAACTATCCTAGTGAGAGAACAAGACATTAGATTATGGATTTTAGAGCCTTAACCTAAATGAAGCAATAACCACTTAAGATTAAAGTAATATATTTAGTCAAGTAGATATAGTTATTGGATTTGATAAGAGGATAGTTGTAGATTGTAGAAGGCACATCTAAGATAATATTGAGGAGGATAATAGGCACCCTTAAAAATTTTAAATCTATATTTATATTATCTTAATCATGGATAATATATTGGGTAAATAAAGTTGTAAAAAAGAAAAGCAATTATATGCATGATTCATAGAATCATAGGAAGAAAGTTAAATATGCAAAGGATTACAATTAAAGATATTTTTAACCCCCAATATTGCAATATGATTTTTAATATTATTAAAAATCAAATTAAAATAAATGATGCATTATGGAGAAAAGGACTTAAATTCAATATGAAATTTTGGAAGCTAACATGCAAATTTGGAAAGCCTAATTAGTAAAGATAATGGAGGCAATCATTGATTCCCATAATAGTTTTGTTGAAACCTTTCACAATGACCTAAGTATTCTAACTTTAAAACTATGGAAAAAAATTAGTAATGTGTTCCAATGGGATTCTATTTGCTAAAATTTTCCTTGAAGCTAAAATTTTACTTTTGAAGTTAAGAATTTGTCTTATCCATTTTTAGTAATCTTAAGGAGGTATACAAAAAGAAATATCAAGGTATATACCATGTAATATTAGATATAAGATTAATGCTTGAATGGTAAGAGGGTTAACTTAACTAGACTTTAACTTTATGTCATGCATGAATAGTTGGTGGATTTACCTTTCCTTTTTTTTTAAATTATACCTTTTAATTTTTTTTGGTAAATTTTTGTTAAAAATATTAACCTTAAAGACCAACTTCATTTCAAAACCTAAAAAAAAATTGATTTACTTTTTAAATAATGTTGGTTTAGTTTTTTGTATATAGAAATTTTTATAGTTATTTAAAGCAGGTTTACATTTTGTTTTTGAAATAAATTTATTTATTATTTTTAAAAGTTCTTTGTAAATAAGTACTTTGAAAATTTTTAGAAACCTCCACCATGGATTTTGATTTAAAACTATGCTAAAAAAATCTAACAATTGGATTAGCATTTCTTATAACCCTCTAAAATTTTTATATGAATTAACATATAAAATACACAATTTAATATTTTTTAATAGAATAATTAACTTGATAAGAGTTATTCAATGGATACAAACTTGGTGAATTAATATTTATGAAATGATCATATTCCATGTATTATGAGATGACCATTGTGTTATAATAAGTGAATATTCTCTTAAGTTCTACTAGGATAGACACACTTGAGTTTCCACTCCTCCATGTGTCAGGAGAACACTCAGTGGTGTCTTCATCAGGTTTGATGAGTTGTTGTAATCCAACGGCTCTCAATGATCAACTTTGCTATTTATACAAAGTTGATCCTTGGAATAAAGCAATCAGTTCTACTCTTCTCTTCATATTTTATGTAATGCTTTGCATGTCTATTTTGGGAAATTCTAACATGGTACTAGAGCAGGATAGATTTTGCTAGCATTCTCTCTTGAAGATTCTCGGAGCTGGTTCTTTGTATCTTCTGTTGGTTTTTTTTAGCCTTCCATAAGATCTTATATATAGTTTTATTTCAGCTATATTTTTAAATATATGTATGTGGGTTATTCTGAAAATATTATATTTGTCTCCTTCAAGAAGGGAAGATACATTGTCTTCTAATACAATTTTTTTTTTAGATATACTGCCACATTTTTTTCATTAGATCTATCCTTTTTTTTTCTTTACAAAAAAAAGGCTCTTTTTTATGAAAATACATTCGTAATATTACATTGTTAAACACTGTTTTCAAGCGATTATATTTTTCAAAATATATATTTGAAAAAATTTAAGCTTGATATCATAGGAAAATTCTTTCCTATCATCTATGTTTTATCTCCTTGCAGGCAGCTTTCGCTTCACTTTTTTTTCTCGGAGTTCATTTCAAAATTGTAAATCGAACGCAGGCCTTTTCTGGTGCCATCAACGTTCTTGCGTTTGCCTCTCCTACGCCTCTCCATTGGTGCCCATTTTTCATAGGTGCTAATCTCACGGATGGTGAAGAAGATCTTCTAAATATTTTTTTGTTTGCCTCGTATGCTTGAGACGACATCACTTCAGTTGCTTTAAACATTTTTTTAAAATAACATTGCAAAGGCATGAAGTTTTTTAAACGTCTCTCACCTTAAGTTTTGGCAATCATCACCAAGCCTGGTATTTTTGGCAATTTTTTGGTTGGTGATCCATAACGATAAAATTTAGAATCCTTTATATATCATTCGGTTCCCCCTGTTTTCCAACATCTCTCTTGTGCTCATAGAAATAATTTGTCTTCTCTACAAGTTTGGAGCTCTTCGATTTGATGTTTTCATATTATTATATGCTTTGCTAGATAAAAAATATATATTTTTTCTATTACGCCTTCCCTGTTTACGTTTTTCTATAGGTATTTCAAGGAAGAGCGTCTTTCATTTGACTGCATCACTCAACAGGGAGAAACCTTGTTCAAAGGCCTCTTCTACTTCTATGAAAGCTCAGTCTGCATCACAACATGGTGCCATTTTGTATCTCAAACGAAAGGAATCATACGAGGTCACTGGTTCTTCTCTCAAAGCTCGGACTGCATCCTTTTCATGGTGGTGTTTGTTCTTCTCTCAAATATCGGATTGTGTCTTCCTTTTTGAGGCATCATTTCATTTCTCAGCAACTCTGAGAGGACCCACCATCTACGAGCACAACCATCGGGTTTCAAGGTCTACCGCAAGATGCTAAGTCTACGGCTTGCGGGTTAAGTCTTTGCTCTCCATTTGAGATTCCAGTAATGGCAGATTTCATTCTTCATTTCCTGTCTTTAACCTTTCTGTGTAGGGTGACCAGATCGTATTCAAAGGGTTAGTTTTCTTATAAATCTTCCCACAGGTGCCTTGGTTGACGTGTGTAATTTGTCCTTTTTTTAGGCTCTTTTATGTTCCATTTATATAACCTTCAATTTTGAAGGTTTTATTTCAAAAAACCTTCTTCACTAAGCCTTTAAAAAGCTTATTTCATAGTGAAGAACGTCTATTGTATATCTCATAAATAAAAAATATTTTTGCGGGAGGGGGGTTAGGGTGCTATTTTTGCACCATTTCATGTTTATATTTTGGGGGGTTTCCTTTTTTTTACCTCATTCCCTTTAGATATTAACATAATTAAAGTGCACTAAAATTTTATTGATGCATTTCAATATATGTTATATAATATCACTCATATTAAAAGGTAATATCAAATTGTAATCTCCTTTCCTGTTTTATATTTTGAGGGGGGGTTCTTTATTCTTTTCTCATTCCTTTTACATATTAAAATAAATAAAGTGCACTAAATTTTATTATTGCATTTCAATATATGTTATATGAAATCACTCAAGTATTAATTTCTTTCTATAACTTCAAGTATAAATTTCTTTCAATTCTTTGCTGGATTTTTTCAAAATCCTTTCAAAAGTTGTTCATATCAATATAAAAAGAAAAATTAAGTTTTTTTTCAAAACTAACATATAATTTTTCAAATTATTTGTTCTAAAAATACTATTCATAATTTTTTTTTCAAAATATATTGTCTACATTCCACGTACCAATACCTTCAATAAACTTATAGTTTCCCTCAAGTTAGGGTGGGTTTTTGAAATATTGGTATAAAGGCCTGGCATATATTTTTCGATCACCAATTCTCATATTGGATATCTCTCTTACTTATAGTTTCCCTCTCGTCAGGGCGGGTAATTGAGATATTTCGATATCCATATTTGGCTGATCCCACTTGCATTTCAAGCCTATCCTCCTAATATTTTTTCCTCTCATTACTTAATAGTTTCCCTCACGTAAGGGCGGGTATTGAGAAGAATAAATTTTGGGTATAGGCATTTGCTTATAAGCTAATTTTAATTAACAAAACTCTATTACTTATAGTTTCCCTCTCATTAGGGCGGGTAATTAGAGGATTGTGACATTAAAACAAAAGCTTACATCTCTTCTTCAAATTGCATTAATAAAATTGAAGTTCTAAGGGGGGGTATATTGGTTAAAACTTCAATTTATTTGCAAAAATGAATACAATTGATCCTCTCACTCCTCATAACTTCCATACATGGAAACCCAAAATTTTAAATCTCATTTCTCAAAAAGGGCTCACACACCTATTAGAAGAAAAGCAACCAGAGTTTGAAAAATAATATGAGATATTTGTCCATAAAGGTAAAATGTATGAAACTATGGGTATTATAAGCTCTAATGTTCATGAAAGTTTGTGGTTTCACATTGCAGATTGTAAAAATCCTTATGAAAGTTGGGAGAAACTAAAAACCTTGTTTGGAAAAGTAGATCAAATAAGATCAATGCAACTAGAAGCAGAATTAACAACATTATCTCCTGAAGACTTTAGCAATATTGTTGACTTCCTCACCAAATTCAAAGAAGTCCTCACTCAATACAAAGGCAGTGGGAAGAAAAATACTGACGAAGAATGCATTTATCTAATTATTTCTAAACTAAATGGTGTTTTTCAAATATTTGCAACCACCTTTCTATCTACACAAGATGCTCTTGGTGCAACCTTTAAAATGCCCTCTTTAGAAGAATTTTGTGATAGACTAACTAGGGAAGAAACAAAACTTGCAAGATATGAGATATCTTCCTCTTCCTCTTCCTCCAAAGCCTTAGTAGCCTCCACCTCTACTAAAGAAAAATTCAAAAATAAGGAAAGGAATCCCATAACTTGTACTCACTATAAAAAGAATGGTCATTCTGCAAACAAATGCTGGAAAAGATTACAACAACTAGAGGCAACTATGAAGGATCAAAATATAGACAATAAAAATAAAATAGGGAAAGCCCTAAATGTTCAAGGGAAAACCTCCAATTCTTCCTCTAATTATTGGGTTCTAGATTCTGGAGCTACTCATCACATGACTGCTTTAGATGAGTCATTCTCTTCTATCTCCTCTAGTTCTACATGTAGCATAGAAGTGGGTGACTCTTCCTTTATCCCAGTCAAAGGAAAGGGGGACATAATCATTGATGGTGGCTCTATAAATAATGTTCTCTATGTTCCAAACATTACCACAAATATCCTCTCCATCTATCAAATTTGTACTTTTGGAAAGGGGAAAATAATTCTCTTCTCTCCAACAGGAGTTGAGATAAGAGACTTTCAAGATCCCTATTCTCTCATAGCTAAAGGAGATATTGATCACAACACTCACCTATTTCACTTCAAAGGATTCAAAAATCTAGAAGGGGCCTCCTATTTTGTGGCTCATGGAGATCTTGAAAGCAAAATTTGGCATGAAAGGTTTGGACATCTTAGTTACAACTACCTAAAGGAACTGAGCACCCATGATATGGTAACAGGTTTACCCCAAGTCTCTTCTATTGATGGATTTTGTCCTGGATGTGCTCTTGGAAAGCAACATCAAGATCCTTTCCACTCAAGTAGTTCTCTAAAAGCCTCATCCCCTCTAGAACTAATCCATAGTGACTTGATGACTTTTCTTGAACCTTATTTCAAAGGAGAAAAATATGCTCTAACCTTTATTGATGACTTTTCTAGAAGAACTTGGGTTTACTTCCTAAAATATAAAAGTGATGTTCTATCCCACTTTAAAGTCTTCAAAGCCTTAGTTGAAAATCAGGCCTCTTGCAAAATCAAGCAAATTCGCACTGATAATGGGGGAGAATACTGTAGTAATGAGTTCTCCATATTTCTATCAAGTCATGGCATCATTCATCAGCATTTTGTCTCCCATAATCCTCAGCAAAATGGTATTGCAGAGAGGAAAAATAGGACATTAAAAGAGATGGCTAATTGCATGCTCCATTCAAGAGATCTTCCAAAAGTTTTTTGGGCTGAAGCTATTAACTATGCCAATTATATTCAAAATCGCACACCTCATAAAGCTCTTGACCATTTAACTCCTGAAGAAGCATGGTCTAGCTCAAAACCAGATGTTTCCTTCTTCAATATTTTTGGGTGTACTGCTTGGGCTCACATCCCAAAGAAGAAAAGGAAGGCTCTCGATAAGAAAAGAAAAAAGCTCATCTTTATTGGTTATTGTGAAGAAATGAAAGCATACAGGCTCCTTGATCCCTCAACTCATGAGGTATTTTTTCATAGGAATGTCCAATTTGATGAAACTTACTCCCCCCCCCCCCCCCCCCCCCCCCCCTCCCCCCCCCCCCCCACCCCCCCCCTACTTCTTACATCCAAAATCTTCCATCTACCAGATCATCCAACCCCATAGGCACTGGTCTTGTCTGTCAGTCTATTTCCTCTGATCCTCAATCCTTCAAAGAAGCAACAAGTATCAAAGAATGGGATGATGCCATGGAAAATAAATTTTCTTCCTTAATCAAAAACAAAACTTGGGATTTAGTTCCCTTGCCCAAAGGAAGGAAGTTAGTTCATTGTAAATGGATCTACAAAACAAAATATGGGCCTACTGGAGAAATAGACAAACACAAAGCTCACCTAGTAGCAAAAGGTTTTTCTCAAATTGAAGGTATTGACTATGCAGAAACCTTTGCTCCAGTTGCTAAAATGGATTTTGTTAGACTGGTTCTTGCTCTGGCTGCTTTCCAAAAGTGGCATGTCTATCAAATGGATGTAAAAAGTGCTTTCTTACATGGGGACTTAAAAGAAGAAATATTCATGGAATAACCTGTTGGTTTCACTCAAGACTCCTCTCTTGTTTGTAGGCTAAAAAAGTCTCTCTATGGCCTCAAACAAGCCCCTAGATCTTGGTATGAAAATATGGACTCCTTCCTTCTTTTCGTAGGTTTTTCTCATTGTGAGTCTGATAACATAGTCTACATTTGGAGAAATGAAGGTAAAATCACCATTCTTGTTCTATATGTTGATGATATTCTTCTCACTGGTAGTAACTTCACTCACATTCAGACTATAAAAGACTCCCTCTCTAAAAAATTTGAAATGGCTGATCTAGGTCTAGCTCATTACTTCCTTGGGATTCAAATAAGTCAAACAGATGCAAGAATTTCCTTGTGTCAACAAAAGTACACTCTAGATCTTCTTCAAAGGTTTAAAATGATAGATTGCAAACCTTCTCCTACCCCTTTTCAATCTGGAATTCATCTCAGTACTTCCTGCTCATCCCCTCTATGTGATGCAACTCTATACCATCAGCTTGTAGGAAGTTTGTTATACCTTACTCATACTCACCCATATATCTCATATGTTGTTGGCCTAATATCCAAATTCTCTCATCAACCTCACTTCAGTCATTGGCAAGCAACAAAAAGGATCCTCCATTACTTGCAAGGCACTACGCACTTTGGGCTCCTATATAAGGGAAAATCCATGGATATCATTGGCTACATAGATTTAGATTGGGCAGGTTTAGTAGAAGACAAATGTTCAACCTCTGGCTATATATTTTGCCTTGGTTCTTCACCAATAGCCTGGTTATGCAAGAAACAACAAGTAGTAGCCTTATCTTCTACAGAGGTAGAATACAGGGCAGTAGTTTTAGCAAGTCAGGAAGCTCTCTAGCTTCATCAAATTTTGAGAGAATTTGGTTTCTCCCATGAGAAGCCTATAACTCTTTGGTGTGACAATCAGAGCACAATCCATATTGCACGTAATTCGGTTGAACATCAGTGCACCAAGCACATTGAGATACACATGCACTTCATACGACAGCATATTCAGAATGGGAATATATACTTGGACTATATTCCAACTGAAAATCAAATTGTAGATATCTTTACCAAGTCATTTCCTTCTCCATGTTACCTTCAGTTGTGAGATAAACTTGGAGTATTACAGCTGCATTGACACAGAGGTCTTCCACCTCTCATTATATTGTTTGGAGAATGGTTTTTTCCCTTGTGGTTTTTTTTATCATCTCTCAAACAACATGTATATATGAGGACAATCTTCACCATCCGAAGACATGCCTCTATCTTGGATATTTTTTTGTGTGAAATATGGTTTTTCCCAAGGGGTTTTTTCACCATCTATATATATTGTAAATGAGTACCTCATCAGGCCATGTTGTCGGGACTCATCATTCTTATTGTATAAGAGGACAATCTTCACCATCCGAAGACAAGCCTCTTCCTTGCTTCCTTTTGATTGATGGTTTTTCCCATTGGGTTTTTACCATCACTTCAAAAAAAAGTTGTGATAGTTGGTTTTTCCCCAAGGGGTTTTTTTCACCAACTATATATATTGTAAATGAGTACCTCATCAGGCCATGTTGTTGGGACTCATCATTCTTATTGTATTAAGAGGACAATCTTCGCCATCCGAAGACAAGCCTCTTCCTTACTTCCTTTTTATTGATGGTTTTTCCCATTGGGTTTTTACCATCTCTTCATAAATAAGTCATTGTACATGAGTACCTCATCAGGCCTTGTTGTTTTCGGGACTCATTTGTACAAAGCTCCCCTAGTATCACTTAAGGGGGGTGTTAGAATAAGTGAATATTCTCTTAAGTTCTACTAGGATAGACACACTTGAGTTTCCACTCCTCCATGTGTTAGGAGAACACTCAGTGGTGTCTTCATCAAGTTTGATGAGTTGTTGTAATCCAACGACTCTCAATGATCAACTTTGCTATTTATACAAAGTTGATCCTTGGAATAAAGCAATCAGTTCTACTCTTCTCTTCATATTTTGTGTAATGCTTTGCATGTCTATTTTTGGAAATTCTAACACATTATATGAATCTTGAATATGTATTCTTATAAATTATATAATAAAAACCATTCATTTTATAATATTTAACACAATCAACAATTAAACAAGAAAAAATAATGAAACTAAGTCAATTATTCTCTAATTTATTTGAATATTTCATCGGATATATAGAGAATAAGAAGAAGAAGAAGAAGGTGACATGGGGCTTTGTTAGAAAACATGCAAGGTGACAGAAAATAACAATAAGGTATGCGAGTTAATTATATTATAGGAAACTATGGTAGAATACATTCCAAAGTTATATTTATTACTTTGTAATTGATTAACATAGAAAACCAACATGACTACTAGTATTGAGAATTTTGATTCCTTGGTTTTAAAATAAAAATAATTTGAATAGCTTTTATAGGTAGTAGAAATCATCACATGCAAAAGGAGAAAGAGAATTAGAATTATTTATTTATAAAAGGATTCAACCAACTTAATTTTGATCCAAATATATAATAAGAAAGATAAAACCTAACAACAAAGGTAGTTATTGAATAAGAATGATATGGAATATTTTTACAGGATGACAACTAATGTATTTACAATTGTAATCATGAAATAATCATTTTTATAGATTATTTTATTAAACAAACCTTGTGCATCCATCTCTTCCTCCCACTCTTCCTAAATTGCATATCATTTCTATTTTTCTTACAAATGGTAATAGATTTCCATTCAACTTGTCTATTGTTGACTTGGTTGGTATTACTTGGGAAGCATCTAAATCTAGGAAATGTTTGCATTGCCTTATTTAGTTTGTATTTAGAACTAAATGCATTCAAAACAATTGATAAGTCGTATAAACAAGGTAGATGAGAATATATTTCTATTATTTTTATATCTTCTTAGATGATTCTCAATTCATTAACCAAGTGTAGTTTCAATTATTTTTTATAGTTGCATTGCTAAATATATTCTTGTACCTATTGTTGTTTTCTTTGTGAATTTAAGTGTAATTATGGCTAATAATAAACCACACTACAAGGATATAAATAAAATATTTTCTACCTCTATCAAGAACAAGCAAATCATGGGAATGGTTTGTACAAATTTCCATTTAGGAAAGACAACAATCCTTCAAATTTTATTCTTACTATGCGTTATTCAATAAATATAAGATATTATCTAATAAATATCCTATATATCATGAATATAGGTACTTCAAGAAAAATATTAGAAAAAAATATGGATTTAAGTGTTTGTATAAATATAAAAAAATTTAAACCACCATGGAAAATAGAAAGTCACTCAAGTTCTCACAATTTAAGATGCTAAGACAACTTAGGCTTGGAAATTTTGATTCCCATGAAGAATCTTGTAATTCATCATATTTTAGGCCAATTAATACAATTGCCAATCAAGAAGCCACATCAAGCCTCATGATGTGAATGCCCTCAATCAAGAGGACATCCAAATATCTCATATCATAATCTCATGCTTATGTGTAGATAGAAGATTCTTTAATTTTTGCATTAGATCCATAGGTAGGAGCTCTCGTATATATTTATCCTACTATCTTGCACCATTTTACAGAGGTTTAGGAATAATTCTAAAACTATTTTCCAAATTACTTTTTATTAGTTGGAAAATAAATCACGTAGGATACTATTTTTTCGTGTAACATATTTCCATAACATATATTGGATAGGAATTAGGATAGCATTCATATTTTTCATCAATTCTTCTACTAATCCTTCTACCAATAAATTTATTACTTAGATCCAGGTGCATCCTTCTACCCAGTGTCTATATCACTATAGCCTAAGCTTAAGATTACTACTTGTTGTGCTACATCAAAGCTTTGTATTCTTCACTTAATTTACATTACCACTATCTATAAAGAAATTTTTCTATTTGTTGGATAAAAATTTCTATGCCATAGAATATATAGGTTTTTCATGCTCTACTATATAACTTTTAATGATAATTTTATACATAAAAAGATAAGTTAGGATTCCCTCACATCACCATATTAGGTTTCATAGTATCAATTGGTATCATAGAATATTTTATTTATCATCATTTAGATTCTTATTTTTATCTATTTGTAGTGTTTCTTGTTCAAGTAGAGTCTTCACTACAATTCATTTTTTAATGTTTCCTTATACATGCTCATGGTACTATAAGACAATTATCACAATATGTTTCATTTTAATTTTCTAATATGGTAAAGAACATCATATTTATAAGTAAATAGATTAGATGAAAAATATCTTCAATAATGGCCAAATCCAAATAAATTAAAAATTTCATTCAACACACCTTGAATGAACAAAGGACTATTTTGTTTGGATAGCTTTGCTATATCATGATCAATTGTATGAACAAAGGAATATTAAAAATTTCTAGTATGTGAACTTTACATTACATAATGGGATTTTATTTGAGCATTTGACAATGTTGATTCATATTTTATAGAGCATTATAGTGAATTATAAAAACTATATTATGGTCATGCTTAAAGCATTTTATTTGATTAATAATATATAATTAATTAATAATAATAATAATCACAATCTAGCCATTAGTAAAAATTAACTTATGAAAGCTACTTAAACTATAATTTTAAAATTATTCAAATAAAAATAAAAATATAAAAAAAATATTATTTGAATATATCATGTTCTATACAAGAAAGTGAATCATAGCTAGTTAAAAAAACTGGATAATATTATTTACAATTTACTAATATATTCATTTTAATTATTATTATTTAATGATCTATTATTTTAATTTATAGTGATGTTAGAACAACTAATTTGGAAATCAAAGACCTACCACGTACACACATTAGATATTTTTCTATTAATATTTGAAGATGAACTATCGTTATGGAAGACAATCCATCATAAACACTGCAGCTCACTTTGATAAATATTATTAAATTTCTTGTTTAATTATATTTATATAAAATTATATTTGTTTTTTAAAATTATGTAAATATTACATTTTAAAATATCTTTTATAAACATTAAAAATATTTTTAAACTTAAAAATTCAATGATATAAATTTTTAAATTATTTTATTATGAATTGTTATAATTTTCAATATATTAACACTATATTGTCATGGTTTCTTTACACTATCTCAAACAATTTTAATTATATTTCTTAAAATTATAAATAATAAATAATAATGAGGGAGAGTTGGTGGTGACTATTTCTGACCAAATATAATATGAGGATGAAATGTTCAAACATATGAAATTTTTATGGACTGTACTTCGAGATAGGAAATGGTGTTTAGTTTTGCAAACTTATTGACGTATTTGTTTCCCAAAAGTTGTATATGGGTCCATACAATCGATAATGTATAGAGAAAGAGGAGGGGAACAAAACACATTGCACATGAAGAGCAACACAAAAAAGGTACAACATACAAACAAAAGACATTGTCCTTTAAGAACAACACAGGAAATGGTACAAAGTTACAAACTACACACAAAACACATTATGCGCTAACAACAGCAAGGAAAATGATACAAACGTTTGCATTCAGAGCAATTACACTGGATAGAGCCCTCTTATATAACTTACGAGGATAAAGAGAGTTTGTTTGAGAAGAAGTAGATTGGTTCGTTAACCACACTTCAAGTTTAAGGACTTCACCAATGACTCTGACCTCAAGTTTGAGTATAAAACAGCCAACATGCAGAGCACCATAAAGATAAGATAATCTCAATTTCGGTCGGCGAATACAAATCACACTATTGCTACAGACACGAAATACCACTGCAACGCACTCTTGCTTGAACCCATTAAATCAGGTCAACCCCTTAATACAAATTTTAAGCATAGAGGATGGATCTCCTTGAAGGGAGCTCCTCTGAACATGGACTGATGCAATACCGCGGCAGCTGCAGCTCCAACCAACGGACCCACCCAGAAGATCCACTGCAAAATAAACGATAACCCACGATTTCAAGAAACAAATCTTTAACAAAGAATTGAACGGGGAAAAGTAAAAAATCATTAGGGTGTTACATGGTCATTCCAGGATTGTCTATGGCCATAAACCACAGCTGCTCCGAAGCTTCTAGCGGGGTTGATGCCTGTGCCCGTGATCGGAATTGTGGCCAGGTGAACCAGAAACACTGCAAATCCTATTGCCAGGGGAACCAGCACCTGCAATCATGCACTAACATATTACTAATAAATTTTCATAGCCGAAATAAAAAATGCAGAGAGAAAGAAAATAGAGGAGATAGAGAGTAGTCCAAATTTATTTGTTTACAGGGACGTGACGGTCGCGAAGGTTGCGCTTGGGATCAGTTGCAGTGAACACGGTGAAAACTAAAATAAAAGTGCCCACGATCTCTGCAGTGAGGGCGGTTCTTTGTGAATACCCTTCCGACACTAAATTTGCTCCTCCTCCGCCTGCAACGTAGTAACTCTTCTGGAAACCTTTCACCATTGCTACTCCGCAGACTGCACCCAAACACTGCGCCACAATGTACATAAGTGCTCGGTTCGCAGAGACCTTACGATCAAGAAACAGAGCGAACGTCACCGCAGGGTTTATGTGGCCACCTGCACAAATTATTGAAGTTATGAACCCCAGCAATAAACACGCAGTTACAGAAACGGGATCATTATACATATCTTAAGAACACCATCTTGTCAATTTAATTTTCTTTCTTATTTAGATCTAAAATAATGTTCACCATATTAATTACGAAGGAACTGTAAATTGTGTTTGTATGGATCCCACCATTCAAGCCTCGGAACTTATGATTGTTCCATGCATGGTCTTCTTGTTGACGTGTTGTATATGTCTTCACATATATATACTTCCCGCTCATTGCATCCCAAGTGAAATTGAAATGAATGGCATCATGTTGAAGTACTAAATTATGATCTTTATAGGATAGCGTTCACCATCCAACCTCTAAGCCATTTTTAGGAGGCATGGGCAAGCAAGCTTAGAGATTGAAATATCTCACATTTAAGAGGGATAAAAATAAGACCACTAATTTGTATATGTTTCGCCTTAACGTAACAGCAAAAGGATTCGTTGCAGACTTTCTTGCCAATTTTATCTCTCGCATCTTCAAACTCAACCCATGCTATGATATAATTATTCGTTTCTATAAAAACATTCATGTGTTATAAAAATAATTTCACTTTTTAAATAAATTTTATTAAATATTTTATAATTTAATATAATACAAAATTATTTTATTCAACAATTCATTGCAAACTCTTTTAATTAAAATGGCCTTAGTAATATCATTAATAATATGCGCCTTTTATGTATAGTGGGAAGGTAAAGAAAATTCAAATACTTAATAACTTCAAAAATAAAATAGTTTTTTATATTATATAATTATAAGTTATATGAAATATTTTTATTTATGTTTATTTAATTTAAATTATATGATGCAGCTGGTACCATTTATGGATGGGGTGCGCTTTCTGACGGATGGGAATATTTAGGTTACACTGACCATTTTCATTCCCATCAAATCTTTGATTATTCTTGCTATATGCACTCCCCGTGGTCCTTGGTGTATGCTTGTTATGACAATTTTTTTGACATGTGTCATTTTTGATTATATGGGGAGTTGTATTTGAATCCTAATTTTTTATAAATTAGTGTGAAGATTTGCGATGGTTTAGGGTTTTTTTTTAAACGGGATGTGTTCAATCCCACCCAACCTTTTTTGTATGGGTGTGCTCAATCCCACCCAACCTTTTTTGTATGGGTGTGCTCAATCCCACCCAACACTTTTTTTTGTTTGAAAGAAATTTTAAGAGTTTTTTTCCTTCAAAAACAATTATATGATGTATAATTTCATTTTTATTGGATTTGGATAATATAATGTATAACTCTATTCGAAAAATTCAAAATTTATAAAGTTTCAAAAACTTATAATTATTAAAAAAAAAACAAAAAAAACTTAATTAATATACAATTTCTTTCCATACAAATATACTTCTAATTTTTTTTCAAATTAAATATATTATTAATAATAATTATTATTATTTTTAATTAATTATAGAAACAAAATTCACTAAAATTAAGATTCATTTATTCAGTCTTTGATAAAGGGAAATCTTATACAAACTACCTATTTCCTCAACATATTATCATTTTTATTTTCGCAAGAAAATAAACCTATGTGGTAGAAATAGACCTTCTGAATTAGACCATATAATACGTTTGAGGGCAAGCAAGATTCACCAAAATTCACATTTCAGAGAAGCACTGTACACAGTTTCTAAGACAATAACCAAATTTATGGAACTAACAAATTACGCTTAACCAAACTTTGGGAATAACCGAGTTGAGGCCATCGCCACTCGCTAACTTGCACCCAAGCCACAAATGCACGTTAATCAGAAAATTGGAAATCTCAGAACTATTGAGGAAACAAAAAAAATCTGAAATTCAACGCTTGATTACCTGAAACTCCAGCGGTGCAATAGACGAGCACAAATATCATTCCGCCGAAGGCCCACGCAATGCCGAGGACGCCCACCCCACCACAAGCATTTTCGATGTTGGTGTGAGCATTTCCAATGACAGTGGAAATCGTGACGTACAAAAACAAGAACGTGGCCACAAATTCCGCTATGATGGCTCTGTAGAAAGACCACAGCCTGAATTCATTCACGTCCACAAGCGGAGAAGGAGGTGCCTCCTTGTATTCTCCGTCTCTGTTAGCACAACCGTTGGCTGCTCCTCCCTTCGCCATAATATCAAAACTGTGTTGTGAAGAGAGCAGTGCATAGACAGAGAGGTATTTAAGGGTGAAATTTGCATAAAGTCAGTTCACGGGAGAAAGAGCCAGCTTTAGAGAAGGGGACGGGAAGGCAAGAAAGCGGAGTGCAAGGATCCAGATAGCCGTTATGCCTCGCTTTTCTAATACAGCAAATGGATAGCACGTACAGGCATGTTTATTTTTATTACATTATTAAAGATTTTGTTTATCTTGAGGTAAGAGCATTTTAACTGGAGGTTAAATATTTATCCTTCAAGCCCATAAGGTTATTGTCCAGCAAGACTTGAATTTATATGGATCACTCGATTTTAATATAAGAGACTTATTATATTCAATATGAACACTATTTAGTGGTCTTAATATGTTTTTTAATTTTATTTGGCAGTGATAATTTATATATAAAACATGACTGTGATTAAATTTCTTAAATTGTAGACACTTTGTTAATAAAACAATTCTTCAACAAATAATTTGTTATAATTTTAACTTTAAAAATATATAATAAATTATATATAACATCATAATAATAAAAATCGAATATTACTATATTTAAATTAAAAATAAACATAAAAATATGTTATATTTTTAAATGAGCTTCATCGAAGCTGAATGGTTAGTTTGTCTTCCATTGCTGTTGTGTGGCCCTTTCTCTTCCCAAAGAGATTTTCCTGCAGACGCATACATCGGAGAGCTCCCAGAAGAGGTGTGCATATGTGCATATATTTTTATAATGACTTATAGGTTAAATTAATTTATTTTTTATCCTGCAACTTTTGTTATCATCCAAAAATGGTTGAATTTAAAATCAATTTTTAGTTAACAGAGGAATCCCTATAAACACTGAACAAACCCTCTTACAATCTTTCTATTGCAACAGATAGTTTGAAAGCTTTAAATTTTTTCGCATGTATTATGGGAAAAATTATTTTCAATCTATTTCTGATGAGATGTGATATTGTTTCCTTTATTTCTTTATCATCATTTTAGAGAATGAATAGCTCAAACAAATCTTCCATTTGGAGGCTTCTTTATTTCTACATGCACTTGCTATTTGAAATGCTCCTGTCTCAAATAATCTGAGAGTGTATGCTCTTTTAACCCTAAAATAATAAAAAAAATCATTGCTCTTTAACCCACTAAATGATCTAAACTATTTTTTAATAATTTTTTTATTATAAGTAGAAAACTTAAAATTTATATTTCAAAAATAATTATTGATTTAACATTTAAAAATCTTGTGTTTAAAAATTACTATATTTACATAAAGTTATAAAAATGTTTATATTTAAAAAATATTTTAATATATTTTAAAGTATATATTTTTAAAAATATATTAAAAATATTATTAAAAACAAATATTATAATTTTGTATATTTGATTTTTAAATTTTATATAAAAACTAAAAAATAAAATTATATGAAAATATATATTTTTTGATTGGTAAATGGGATTTTGAAAGGATCCCATAACCTTTTGCAAAGAGAATAAGGTTGGAGAGAGTTCTCAACCACAAAATAGGTGAAGAAACAAACCCTCTATGGGTTATTGGATAAAAATAACTAAACCGATAAAATTTGAATCAGGGTCATCCCGCCCAAAACCATACAGAGGATGGAAAATTTGAATAAGGGTCATTTTGCCCAAAACCATATAGAGGATGGAAATTTTGGAACCGGGCCATCCCGCCCAAAACCATACACCCAAAATTTAAAATTGAAATTTGAAAATGAAGCATGAAAAAAAATAATTTGAAATTTGAAAATTATTCCTACCCACGGGTGGCCAAGGACGTAGCTGTAGGATGCAGACCAGGAATCATCTACAGGACGCAAACTAGGATGTTTACTAGGATGCAATACATGAAGCATCAACTGGCCAGGATGTTGATCAGGATGCAAATAGGGAAGTAGTGATAGGAAAGCGAACATGATGCAGTAGTAGGATGTGGTCCAGGAAGTAGCAGGAACCCAAGGACGCCACAACACAAGCCTGAAAAGTGGAACAACAATCTTGAGGATCTCCTTAGGCTAGGAGATCCTCTTGTGCATAGAGATGAATTTCAAGGAAGCCAGAAGACTCGAGAAAATGAATGCTCACAAAACCCAAGCGAAGGGTAGAAATGGGTAGGAAGATTCCAAGGATCCAGATCTAGAGGAGTCAGGATAAACCAAATCTATCGACAAAGCACATGTCCACTCCTTAAAAATTGAAGGATGTAGTATGGTATCCCAAGAAACCAAAAAGGATCTGAAATCCTTCATCCCTATAGATGAATAGCTTCAAATACTGAACCTAGGAAGCCAATGGATCCACTCAATAGCATTTAAAATGCAAGGCCACCCTCAAAGTCAAGAAGAAATATTTGAGTGTACACCAAAAATATCAGGTCTAGCAGCAAGAAGCCCTCGAATAGGAGCCCAAAAATGAAGCCCACCCACGATCCAAATCTAGAGGATTCACAGTAAACCAAAGCTACCAATAAAGCACAGGTCCACTCCCCAAAGACTAAATGATGTAGTATGGTACCTAGAGAAACCAAAAAGGATCTAGAACCCTCCATCCTTGTAGATTAATAGCTTCAAGGATTGAACCTAGGAAGCCAATGGATCCACTTAATAGTATTTAAAATGCAAGGCCACCCTCGAAGCCAAGAAGAAAGATCTGAGTGTACACCAAAAGGATCAGGTCCAACAACAAGAAGCCCCCGAATAGGAGCCCAAAAATTAAGCCCATCCAGGAGAAGGGACCACCAAAAAGCACCCACCCATGACCTCACCACTCTACATAAACCAAAAGGACTTTGGCCTCTGGCACCAAGAAGAAAACCACCACTGTTGGAATGGGAGAAAGAAATCTTTGCATGCCATCGAAGCTAGAAAACCCAACATAGCCATGGGGCCAAAAGTAGCTAGGGGATCAACAACCAAAAATTTCTATGGATTTAAATGTAACCAAGGGAACACCCTTAGATAGTTGTAACAAAACACCATACCATTGTATGTGTTCTTGTAAATTTACCCCAACGGGTTTGGGTTAGTAGATGGCCCTTTCTCCTCCTTGGAAAGCCAAAAAAGCATGAAAGTACTGAACCCAAAAGAAGTGTTCCACCATCCAACCAAATCTCTGAAACTGATAATGGTCCATGAAACGCAACCAACAAAACCCCCAACAAGTAAAACACCCTAGACACGTGCTATAGCAGATAACTAAGCATGACTAGCAACTAGATCGATAGTGGAATAACAAGAGGCCTCCTGCTCAAAAAGTTTCAGAACACCGGAGCCAGAGCATATAAAAATATATATACATTTATTATATATCAAATTTTATTATAAATTTTTAAACATGTCGAATTTCTTTGAAACTTTAAACTTATCTAACTCCAATACAAACTAGAAGTGGATAACTAAGCTATGTACTTACACAACATTATTTATAAATATAAGAAAATAAATATAAAGTATAATTTTATAATAAAATTCTTTCTATTCACCTTTATACTTTCTAGGTATAACTTTACCAAAAAAACAAACAAGTATGTTTTTTTTTTTAATTAAACTCCAAACCAATAATTATTTCTTTAAAATAGGACACTAAAAGAAACAAAAATATATTAAAAATTTATGCAAAGTATAAACTACTTTTAATATTTATTTGGTGGTTTTGCTTTTAGATATATTATTATAAACTATTGTTTACTAAATTTATAAGTTTAATAAATATGTTTTTCGTTGCATAATAAGATTATTCTATTGAAAAAATATATAAGGTTGTTTTATATTACACTATTTTTTTTTAAATAAATTATTTTTATGTAAAATAATTTATTTATTTATTTTTGGTACAATTAAGAGAAAAAAAGGGTTTTGAAAGGCCTCTCACAACCTTTTACAACTGCTTGAAGGAGGAGCACAACACACAACTTACGAAGGAGGGTTTTGAAAGGTATCCCACAACCTTGAACAATAGTACCATGGAGCACAATACATAGACAATAAACAACAACTCCATATGGAGAACAACCAACCATCACCAAACATAAATAGAATAAATCCACATACCAGACCACAAGATTAAACCCCAAACAATAACTCCAACCATAGTTAATTCAATATCAAAATATGCTACCACATGAGGAATTGAACATCGAAGATAAGAAATCAACCTTCAAAATATTCAAAAAATATAGGACAAATAATGGTAAGAAATTTAAAATTTGAAATTTGAAACCAATCCCACAGAAGTTGGAAACCAGAAATCGCACTCCTGGAAAGGAAACCACCAATGACACAATTATCCCCTACAACTCTTTAGAGAGACCCATAAAATCATGCTAGCCCCTGTAGAAACAAACTCACTACCAAATGAATAGGACTAAAAAACTACAAAATGGACCACCCCAAACAAAAAAATAGAATTCCTACAAAGGAAGCCAACCAGTGAAACAAAGTCCCTTACATATCCTCTCAAGACATCAATCATTCACAATAGTACACGCAAGAGCAGTACAACAGCCAAAGCAGGAAACATGTGAGCCCCAACCCAAAAGTTACCAACCTAACCGGGACACCACGATACAAAACAAAAAACCAAAGCCCAAGGTATAGAAGAAATAACCCCAAAAACTGGTACCCCTACAATAAATCAACACCTCTACACGACAACAACCAACAAAGCTTTGAAAAGATCCAAACAACCACTAGAACAACAAACCCTCAAACACGAAAGGAAAAAATTATTGCAGGCGTAAAGGATGGAAACAAAACAAGACCCACCATGGACCTTGAGGACAAGCAGCAGGTTAAAAGAAGGACCAACCGTTACTACGAAAACACCCAGTCTAGTTGGGGAACCACAAGGGCAATACTTCCACAAAATCTGGAGAAAGGAACTTTGCAGCTATAACCACCAACCAACCACCCAAGCAACGAAACCTTGACTTATCACCAACCAAGGAAAATAACCAAAAGCTACTACAACAACAACACCCCACATTCACCCCATCAGGTTTGATTCGACCTTTGGTCTAATCCCCTTCCCATAGGGACCATGAACAAATATTTAGTGACATACCACAACCAAGAAGAAAAGCAAATTTGATTGACCAAGATCCCCGGCAAGCAACCAACCCAAAATGAGCAAATGAGCAAGAGCGAGAGGTCGCTTTAGAATAAATGTTTTTTTTGGTATTGATAAAAAAAAGGGTTGAAGGGCCCCGACCCTTTACATAGAGCTCAAAAGATATACAATAAAAAAATAAGAGAAGATCATATAAATGCAAGATAGATCTATCTTAGTAAAAAAAATAAACCTGGGCTAAACCTATTGATGGAGAAGCTAAAATAAAATTCCTCCGGCTATCCTTCTATTTAATGTAGCTGATGCAGTGCTCAATGTTGTACATAACTGATAAAGAAACATATAACAATAACGAATTTAGTGTGATCAAATCCTCCATCGCGTGATCTCAATAAGTATTCTACTTTTGTCTACCCTCTTTATCTGCTAGCTTCATTATCAATTCTTATAATCTCTTCCAGCTCCATGGGGGCATATGACCAGACCTTGAAATTCTCAAATTTAACTGCCATATTTGCCATTTTATCAGTAGCTTTGTTTCCCTCTCTATAAATATGTTTAACTTGACTTTCTTCTAGGTTTCCTAAAATACTCCTCACATCTGTAATTATTTGAAAAATACTAGAATTATTTAACTCCTCTTTTTGAAGGGAAGTTATAATATTTTTGGAATCTCCCTCGAGAACAATTCTTTTAAAACCCATATTCACTGCAATTCGGATACCTGTAAGTGTTGCCCTTGCTTCAGCTTGGTGATTTGTGGTAATTCCTAGATCCTCAACATATGCAACAACTACCTGACCTCTGTCATTTCTAATGAGACCCCCACCACCAGGATGACCTGTGTTACCTTTTGTAGCTCCATCAAAGTTAATTTTTACCCAGTCTTTGTGGGGATGTTCCCATTTGGTATCTAGTCTCACCTTATTAATTTTTCCATATTTAAGATATTTTTTTCTCTAGAGAGGATCATTGCAAGATTTTCCTGGCCAACAATGTTTTTAATACAATCCTCCAATAGGGTTTTTTTATCCTAGCATAAACCCCAATTATTCCTATGATTTTATTTTTGAACACTTGTTTGTTTCTTTCCAACCAAATCCCCCAACAAATATGTGGAATGCATTTTTGCCAAAAAAAACTGCTTTCTAAGTGCCACTATTCCCAAATTCTCATTAGAGAATCTATAATGACCCAAGCAACATTAACTTCTCTCAATAACATATTTAGGATATCACAAAAAAATCACAAGTTCCAAATAGGTGGTCCACACACTCATCCTCTTTGTTACATAAGACACAAATAGTTGGAACCACAATCCCTCTTTTGAACATATTATCTTTTGTAAGGATCTTACTGAGAATGGAAGTCCAAAAAAACATAGCAACTTTAGGGATGATGTTTAGCTTCCAAATTCTTTTAAGCTCGGGTTTCTCTGAGGTTACTTTGTCCAAGATTCTATATTCATCCTTCACTAAGTACTGGCCTTGCTGGTTTCTTCCCCAAATTACCTGATCGTCGTCTAAACCTCTACCTAAATAATAATTCCTTAGGAGGTTTTGCAGATATTTACCCCCCGAGCCTTGCATATCTTCTTGCATGATTTTCCACTCCTAAAAATCACCTACCCTATGAATGTAACCATTAATTTTCTTACCATAGGTTTTGGTTAAATGTTCTTTAATATCTTTGAACTTTTTGTAGTTTTCTAAAGGCTCCTCTTGAATCCAAGGGTCTTTCCAAAAGTCAATTTTGTCTCCCCTTCCTACTCTCCATTTTAGACCTTGTGATGCTCCAATGCAAAGCTTCCAACCATGTTTAGCTAAAACAATTAAAATAAGTGTAAGGGCTCTATTTATTTTTAAATTATGTAAAATAAGTATAATTTATTTAAATGAAGAACAATTAATATAAAATTATAAAATATTAATATTTAAAAAATTAAATCTAAATTTATATAATTTTAAATAAAATGCTAAGTAAACATAAATATTTAAATTATAAGATGTCATGATGTGGAGCTACTTATTCAAGTTATATTATAATATGATAAAAATTTATGTGAAAGAATCTTTTGTCAAAATTTGCACAAAAAATTAAACATTTGATATATTAAATAGTTAATTTATTTTTATTTTTTATTTATTTATTTATTTTTAGTTTTTATATTTAAATTATCTACTATGCAGGCTTCACATCTTGCATAGACAAAACAATTTTATTTTTTTAACAAAATCTTGACAAGACTGTAGTTCAACTACTCTAGCTAATGTGAACAATCTAATTAAAAGGAAAAAGTAAAAGGCCACATTTTAAGGGAAAAATTAGTTATTACGTTATGTTAAAATTCTTTACGGATTGAAAATAAAACCTTTCCTTCACTTCACGCTTGTTAAATTCTTTATTTTAATATGGATTAATAAACGTTGAATAACTAAGTTTGTAAGATATTTTAAAAAATTAGACAGCTTTATATACAATAGTTTTAAAGACATGCATTCTCGTTTTCAAAGATTTATTTAAGTAGTTAGTTACGCCCCAACGTGCCTACAGACATCCTAACGCACTCTTGTCATGATTAAAATGATATACTATAGTTCTAATGATTTAGTTATCTCTCTTTACAACTAGGATTTGATCCAATTTTGGTAATGGGGAGATTGTGGCGGTGTATAATAATATGTAACGTGATTACTTTATCACATGATGCGCATACTTTGAGAAAGGATTAAAGCTTCATCAGTGACGCATTGTGAAGCACGTGTAAATCTAATTCTTATTATCAAATTCAAAATATGAACTAAAAAAAGGCATGGTGACAATTGTGTAAAGAAACGTCATCAGTTAAATTGACATAAACTAAGAATAAATTTCACTCACACGAAAATATCATTTATATTATTATTGTTTTATATTCTTTCAATGGTGTAGGGTTGTAATCAACAAAATGAATATGATTATTTATTATTATTTTTATATATTCTTTCAATGGTGTAGGGTTGTAATCAACAAAATAAATATGATTGAATAATCATATATTGAGTAAATAATGTTTTCATGATAGTATCATATGATTTTTTGGTTTTGCCAATTACAAACTATTTTATTCATTTTATGTCTATGTAGGGACACCAAATAGACACCAAATTGATACTTCTTTGGTTCTTATCAAAGAGACTCAATAAGTATTTGTATGTCTTTGGATTCTTATAAAAAGACCAAAGTTAAAACCCCGGGGTGAGTGTGAGTGATCCATTATATTTCTAACTAAAAAATATATCTCTATGATTTTCGAAAAAAGAACTTTGGTTTGTAGTGTAGACAATGATAGGATCTATTAAACGTTTAGTACATATCAATTAAATCATTTTTTAAAAGTTGTATTGGTAGGGACAATGCAATGGTAAAAGTCATTGAGTTTTCTTAACAAAAAATTAAGCTTAACACACCTAAAGGTTGACCTTTGATATGCCTCTGATTTTCAACCTATTCAAAAAAAAAATGACCTAAGTTCAATTCACTGAAAGGGTGGCCCTTGATATGTGCTCCCCTTTTAACCTCTTAAACAAAAGAACTTAAATAAAAATGAATTTTACTTAATTTTTAAGATGTTATATACGACATCATAAGGATATTATAAAAATATTTGTTATAATCATTTGAATACTAATTATTTATAATTTTCTTCTTTTTATAACTATTTGTAATGAGACTCATCCTAGCCTTAGCCGATGAGAACACTTGTTTAAAATAACAAAAGTAGATCTACATTGGAGCCAAATCTCCCAAACCATATATATGTAATGGTTGTCGAAATTAGCTAAATATTGGATTTGCTCATCAACCTGCATAATCCTCTCATTCTCAATAGCCATGTCATTGTGTCATTGAATCCCTACCTCCTTATCGGTACCCATCTTAGCCAGGAAGTATATCATTTTATTCAAAGCTCTACCCATATTAAGTGGAATCACATCATCTAATTCGCTTCACAAATCCTTAATTTGGGTGAAAAAAATCCTCAACCTCCATATCTCCAAAGCAAAGTTCCTTATGCAATCTAGAGCTTCTACCAAGATTTGAGAATCTAATTCTATGATTATCCTCCTATAACATTGTCTTACTTCCCAAATAGAAGTAGATGTGATACCTAAGGCTTCTACTTCATTGTTTGTGGCCCTACCCAAGTCTTGCAGTTCCCACTAGAGAATTGTCCCAACATGAATCCTGTAGATCATTCCAATTCCATATCTACCCTAATTTCCTTTTGCATCTCCATCAGTATTAATTTTAATCTAACCTTCTAGGGGTGGTTTCCAACTAGCTTTGTCCTATCCTTCTTGCACTTCGACTTCCTTCTCCATTGTTCCTATATCAGCTTTAATTTCATCTTTAGCATTCACTACCACAATTTTCATGACTTTACTCCAAATGACTTACCAAATACCATCCAAGGATGGAAAGGTTTCTCTTAAAAATTTACCATTTCTCTCCAACTACACTTTCCACCAAATTAAGTTTAATATAAACTTTCACTCGATATGAAGAGCTTCATATTTAAATTTATCCATCTTCCATATTTTAAAAATACCAATCTTATTCATATGACCATTGGCTCAAATTTTATAAGCTAAAAAAAATCACTTCTAGATTTGGCATGTGAATGGGCACTCAAACATCAAGTGGTAAGACATTTCCTTGCTCTTGTAGCATAAAACACATTGATATGGACCAACAATTGCCCTACATATCATATTATCAAAAGGAATAATTCCATTGTGCATGAACTATCAAGCAAAGAAGTTTACTTTCAACCAACCCTTGGATAGCCAAATATTTCTTCAATCCTCAACCTGATATGCATGAGGAGGTATAGGAAGAATATTATTATATACATCCTTCATTTTGTAGACTCCAAGGCTCCCATAACCCCAACCTAATTCATAGGTATTAGAATTGGACACTCGTCCAACTTCTTAAACTGCTTTAACATATAATCTCCTAATTGACTAGTATTGAAAAAAATTCTAATCTAGTTCTAATATTTACTTTCCATGGTTGCTTTTATCAATTGCAATTATGGTAATTCAATAATGATAGGTGGGTATTGATCTCATGAATCTATAAAAAATTATTCCTTATCCCCTCTCCTCTCTTTCCAAAATAATTCATATTTTAGTACCTGACATCCTAACTTTAGAGCCATCCACACTAAGGACTCGAGCCATCTAAATAGAAATTGGGTTTGCCTGTCCTAAATATTTACTAGTGGGTTTGCCTGTCCTAAATATTTACTAGTTAAAACTCTACTAAATAAAGAAGTTGGTTGGGAGATCCACCTCCAGTAAATATTTCCAACCAAAGCTTTATTATTTCACTTTGATCTCCTCAGCTCCAAGCCTCTATTTACCTTGTGTTGGCTTACATATTCCCAACCTAATAAGGTACATTTTATCTCTCCTTTTACTCCTACCCATAAACATTTTCTAGCCATTTTTTCCAACTCTTTGCATATGGTATGTGGGGCATCAAGGATAGAAAATTTATAAATTGACATTGGCGTGAATGATTGATTACAAAAAATTTAATCTACCCCAAACTTAACCATTTGTGAGTTGAATGATTAGTTATTTATTTGGTATGATCAAATATATTCCTCTAGATATCTATATTTAGTTTTCTAAAATGCAAGAGGAAGCCCAAATATACCATTGGGAGAGAAGTCTTTGTGAATTCCAAGATCTATAAAATTTTGTCCAAAATCCTTTGATCAAGATTGAAGAAGACCACTTTGGATTTTTTATAATTGATGAATTGGTTTGTGGCCCTATGGTAAACATTAAGAGTGTCTCTAATTAGTCTTGTTTCCTTGAATTTGGCCACTCCCACCAATACTATGCCATACACAAACTATAGGTGAGTCAAAAAATTATCACCCACCTTGATATTTGTTAGCAAACCTAGTTGTCTTCTTCTCAAGATGATTCTACCCAAAACTTCATCCAATATGGTAATAATATAAGTGGAATAAGCATCTCCTTGATGAATGCCTCGAGTGGATCCAAACGGTTGTGAGGGAATACCTTTTATTAACAATAAGTATGTGAAATTAGAGACACGGCTCATCACCCATGGTATCCAATCTTGAGAGAAATCGAACGTTGTCATCACCCTTGACAAGAAGATACACTCCACCCTATCATAATCTTTTTACATATCCAACTTTATGAATATTCCTCTATTGGTAAATTTTTGCATTGAGTGTATTGCCTCCTAAGTTAGAACCACACCATTCAATATTTGTCTGCCCTCAACAAAACCCCCTTACTCTAAGGATATAATATTATGTAGGTGAGGTTTTAGACACTTAGCCATTATCTTTTTTATTATTTTATATATGACATTACATGAGGTAATAGGTCTATAATCTAAAATATGCACCCCTACTCCCCTTTCAAAATTAAGGTAATGAATGTATGATTTAATGGTTAAATCATTCTTTTACTACCTTTGGAATCTTTTGTAACAACCATTACATCCTCCTCCAAGTTATCCTAGAAGGTCTAAAAAAACTCAATTAGAAAGTATACTAGACCTGGTGTTTTTCCCGTACTCATTCCAAAGACTACTTTCTCCAATTCCTCTCTATAAATGGGTTTAAGTAGGGCCTAATTTTCTTCTTTAGATATAATAAAAGGTATGACCACAAGAACTTCTTTTTGAATCTCTTTGTCTTGCACCATACATTCCTTAAAAAATTTAGCAAAATAATCCATTGAATGGAATTACGTACCTATAATTGTATCAAAGAAGTACCCCTTCTCATCCTAAAGAGATCCCATATTTTTCATCTATCTCCTAGCACAAGCAAACTAATGTAAAAATTTGGTGTTTCTATCACCTTCCATTAACCAAGTGGTTGTTGCTCTCTTTCTAGTAGATCTGCTCATGGTTTTCAATGTCTTCAACCACTTTATGCAATGCATCATCCTCTTCTTTGATTTGCTATGTAATTATTATTTTCCTAAAGTGTTTTTGCACCACATCCCATCTGGCCACCAATGGAGATCTTTGGATTTGGAAGTCCATATTGTTAGCTTACCTCCATTATTTTAGTTTATTCTTGAAATAATGAAGCTACTTGTGGAATCTAAACATTGTTGTCCCATATGTTGGGCATCCTTCTTCCCATCACTATGGATTTTTCTTGTGAAGTTCCTTTTTTTGTAACAAAAAGTTTTCAAATCCAAATGGTTTGAAATGTTGCCCTAACTTGATCCCCCCTTCCCATAGAATGGGGAAGTGATACAAAACTGGACCCTCCAAAATCTAAAATTTTAGATTTCATTTTACAAATACCTCCTCTCAAATAAAAAACTGATCTAACTTCACCTTCTTGCTATGTGGCTCCCTCCTTTTATTAGTCCAAGTATAGTTGGTTCCAGGACATTTAATATCCACCAAGTATAATTCATGGACCTGGGTAATCATAAATTGATCACCTAGATCCAAAATTAGGATTCCTACTTCCTAATTTCTTGATGATAATTTAGTATTAAAACCCCTAGCACCAATCCAATATAACTCTTTCCTTGAGACTCTCATATTATGCACTACTTTCCATTTATGAATTTGACCATCTAGGTTTTGAGCTGCGTAAAAAATTATGATTAAAGCCTGCTCAGTTGTCATATTGTTCCTAAAATGTGGTGTGATGACATCCCTCCAAGATATATTTTCTATTGCTTCCCATTCAAGAGTTCCAAAAGGTAACTATCCACCCTGAGGCCCCTTGGGTAGCAACTTCCATGTGACTAGAACCCTTGCAAAGTCTATTTACTATTTTACACATAACATTTAATGATATTTTTATCTCTTGCATTAGCAAAAAAATTGTTTTGCTTTTTTCTAAAAGTCTTCAAATAACATATTTATGGGTTATACTATTTAAACCCCTAATATTCTATGATTTTATAATCATTGGTTACCTTGATATCAATAAGAATCTATTGGCCTCACCAATATCCTAGTGATCAGTTTGTCTTCTTGAATTTCTATAAATTCCTTATTTAATTTTCTACCCACTCCTTGAGAGTTGATATTATTTTATCTCTTCTCCACCTAGCTTATCCCTAGAGTTGTATTTTCTCTATTATTTTCTACCATACCCATGATAACATCTTTTATTATCATTTGTTATTGGTTATACACTATCAATACCCTTGTAATATCTAATTATAGTAACTCACTACACTCTATTACCTACTCTAAGATAGGAGGAGCCGAAAGAGAGGATTGAACATGACTATTGTTATTTTCATTATTGTAATCCATGCAACCTACCCTCCCAACTAGTCTTGCTTTCTTTTTTGTGCTACTACTTCTACTAGGGCATCCTACGGTATACTAGATTTTAGGCTCTCTACATATCTAGCTATGGTATCCTAGTTTTTTTTAAAGGTAAACATAGGTGTCCTGCTTGATATTGCATTTTTTGTCTTGCTCATCAACAAATCTAGGATTGGAGGTCCCACTACTAATGATGTTGCTCTTATTACTTATATCTAAGCCTTTCATTATTTATTATACTCTTGGTACTACCTCACCAAAATAAGTCTTACCTATCATGTTCTATTAGATCTCTTTTTATTTGCTAGTCATACCGATATAATGGTTACTCTTCTTGGTCTAATGGTATGGTATCATTATCAGAAGTTGTCCATAATGTTAGAATTATTGTTCCTAGGGTTCTTAATTATGGGGTCCTCTAGGTCCACCTCAACATGGGAGTCTATATTTGGTGCACATCCAAACATTCTCTTTGGTAAATATTTGATAGTAGACCAACTTTTTTGGAATTCTCTACTTGATGCCAAACTTGTAGAGCACACAATCAAAACAATGGATCTATTGTTCTTCTTGTGGTCCCAAAAGCCATCTAACCTACTTAATAAGAGCTAGATGGTACACATCATCCTACCAACTTAACTAATGCTTATATGATTGCTAGATGATAGGCTTAGGTCGTAGATCATCAATCAACCATATTTCCACTAGTAGAACATCTTCATTGGGCTTTATCTACCCTAATTCAAAATTTTAACCCCACATATAGGTTGCTAATTCCTCATGATACCCTACCTATGACTATAATGTGCTCCTAGACCTATAAGTAAAGCAATGTGCAATATGTTAGACTCTTTTTTTTTTAAAGTGAAAAACCCCTTGCGGGACCACCTTGGTCTGAGAGACCACAAACAAGGGGTTATACACCGTCAAAGTCACCCGGGAGTCACACCCAGCCCTGCCCGCACAAACATTATCAATTCGATTTTGGGTATCCAATTTAGCTTTTTGGTAGGGTGGAGATTCGAACCTAGGGCCTATCTTGGAGGATTGCCCTCTCCTCTCCAACTCACCTACAAAACCTAGGTTCATGTTAGACTCTTGTTATCTTGATAAAATATCCTATATAGTGACTAATATAGACATGCCACCATGATAAGACCCTATGAAAATATTGTATATTAGAAATGCATATCATCCATGAACTCTCCACACCTCTAGTGTAGACCCTCTACCTCATGTTTCTAATCAATACCCCTAAGGCCATAGTGCATAAAATCATCATCTACTTGTCTAAGCAAGCCCAACAAAAGTGGCATTGTTATTAATATCTAACCTCACCACTAGAATATCTATGTCTCGCATCATCCTCTCTAGCTTTTATCTCTAGTATTGGATATTGTGTACCTCAAACCCTATATTTGTACCCTTATAACCATTCAAACATCCTTATGGGTCATGGTTATATCTTCTATTAGAAGTTGGAAGGTATTTGTTCTTAAATACTACCACTCTAGTAGCATAATATGAAGAGCTTTGTAAACTCCATCTTGGGTATTAGGGCTATATGGTTGTAGACACCAAAACATCACCAATCTGATTATGTGACAACAAGCCCTGATCACATTGACACACACAGCTCCCAAGGCAGCCCCCAGAGGTTAAACAGTGGTCCTAACCACTCCCAAAAGCATTTTGGAAGGTCAGAGGTCAATTTTGCACCTTTTTGGCACCTTTTTCTCTACTCGTCCCACCCAAGGATGAATACAGACTGGTATTCATCCCACCCAGGGATGATTACACAATCACTTCAGGATGGGGCGAATATTAGGTTTGACTGGCAAAAAAGTCAAACCTCGACAAGTCCGCCAGTTAACTGCAACTTTAGGCCATGCAATTGTAAGGAACGGCTTCAAATCAAGGATAGAGACTTCAGTCATGCATGTATTTATTTTAGATACCTCATGCAAGGAGATTCTAAATCAGGGAATTAGCTTTTCTCTCAAAATAGGAAAAACAACTCAAGTGGCAACCTCGCATGCACATTCAAACAAAGAGACCCTAGGTCTATAAATTGGTGAGATTTCTCACCCAAAAAATGGAGGATAAAGGTAGCATTTTGAGCAACGAAGTGCTGCCATTTTACATCCACACACATACCTTTTGATTTCGTGCCTTTCACATCCTTGATCTCTTGTTGAAGGGAGGTCATAGGGTGGTTATTGGAAGTGCAAATCTAAGCCCAAACCTGAATATTTGGCCACAATATTTGACAAAATTTTCCAACAACACCTCATAAGAGGTTTTGGACCCATCCCAAGTGGATTGGTGTTGAAACAGAGTCCCAAACGGTGGGCATCCTACCCCCGAGCGCCCCCCAAACTGTCGTAGTTCTAAATGCCCCACCCCGAAATGAATAGAAATTTGTGGCAAATTTTTTCTGATTTTTCTTTTGCATATTATTCTAGGTTATTCAAATAGGCTGTAGTTTAAATTTCACTTCATTCTAACAAGTTTTGATCATGCTTTTATCATTTCCTGCCTTTACTAACTTGCATATGGCATCATTGAAATTTGGGTGATCGAGGCCAAATTGGAGAAATATGACCATCTGGGTCTTCCCAAAATACCCCCAATTAGCTAAAACCAAGTTTGTAGGTATTTTGGAGCTTTCTAGATAGGACATTGAAGAGGGTACTTTTTGACAATTTATTGCAGGTTAATTCGTCCCACCCCAAAACGAATAGCAATCTGTGGTAGGTTTCATTGTTTTTTTTTTTCATATTATTCTAGGTCATTTAAATATATTGTATTTTAAATTTCATTTCATTTGGAGCACTTTTGATCAGGTTTTTGCTATTTCCTGCCTTTACTAACTTGCAGATGGCATCATTGAAATCTGGGTGATCAAGGCCAAATTGGAGAAATATGACCATCTGGGTATTCCCAAAATACCCCCAATTAGCTAACACCAAGTTTTTAGATATTTTGGATCTTTCTAGATAGGACATTGAAGAGGGTACTTTTTGACAATTTATTGCAGGTTAATTCGTCCCACCCCGGAGCGAATACCAATCTGTGAGAAATTTCCTGACTGTTACTTTTGCAATGCTCTCCTAACATAATATTCATGCTTCTGTAAAAGTTTCAGGTATTTATGATATTATTTGATTATCTATTTAATGTTTTCATGCATACACTAATAGTAGGCATAGGGAAATACACGCTTTATTCTATCTGTAGGTGCTACTAATCTTTTCTGTTTCCTTGAACATAGGTCTTCGACATCAGAGAAGCAGTAAGAAGTCAAAAATCATATACACAAGTGGCGGCAACATTTTGGTCAGCCCACCTTATATGTGGGCACACGGAAGAAGTACCACTATCTATGGATGTGACGAGAAATCTATTTGACGCTCCTATCCCATAGAAAGGAAGGAGACGTATTGTAACAAAGATTTAAAAAGCATATCAATAAAGAGGGCTGCATTTTATATTGCTTTTATCTTGTGTCAATTCGTCTATGCTCTTTCTTTTTATGCACTTTGCAATACATAGGCTATAAGCGTTAAGTTGGGATTTAAAAGCATCTATTTTGGCACATTCCTTTTTGTTTCCATATCCTCGTGCTTTCAATGGCGATCACGATGGGACCTATGTCCTTTGATTTTAAATATTAAAATTCTAATCAAAATTTGTTTGTTTTGCTTGCAGGTACCAAGCTCTCAAATGTTGGACTATTGTTCGTCTTACCCTGGAACGAATACCTATCTATTATTCGTCTCACCCAGGGACGAATAGCTCTCTGTGCAATTTTTAAGCAAAAATTCAGAGACATCCGATTTAGGCAGAGAAGAGGTAGGGGTTTTTAACACCCTTTGTCAATTTTTTGTTTTTTGTTTTTTTTTTCTATTTTTTGATTTTTGCTTGCATAGGAGAGTTAAAATGTTTCCTTGTTTCAATTTTGCAACTTAAAAAGAACCCCACACACCACGTGGTATTTTAAACACAAGGAGTTGGTCGTAAAACCCCAACCCTTGAGCAAGACCAACGGTGGATTTCATCATCACCTTGGCTTGAGATATTGCATCCATAACCTTGATCGCGACTCTTGCTAGACATAAATGCTGACGAAAGCTGACCAAGTGTAGCATGGGGTGATTCCCAGTGTATGAGGATAAGTCTTCTATGGTAGGTGTCATAAACAGAGCGATTCCCCTTTCGTACTGCCTATGTTCCACGTATCATCTGCTATCATGTACCTATAGTCTCCCTCACATAATGGCGGGTATATAGAGAGCTTAGTATATCGGTCCAGCAATGGTATATTGAAGGGGCGACCATTTTGGGAGTCATAAGAGCCTTCATAATTGCATTTAAATGGTTTTCACAAAAAGATTTAAAAAAACAAACAACAAAACACACTAAACCAGATTTAGGGCACACTTTTAATATTTAAAAGAGATAATCATTTCTTGTGTGTGTGTGCTATTTTCTATTTAGTATATCAAAAAAATCATAAAAAGAAAAATCCAAAAAAGAATCTACGCATCTTTAGGTAAGCATCATCATGGTGTACACCCATAGCCAAGCCCGATCATGGGTAGAAGCTGCAGAGAGTGCACCAAGGGGGACAACTCGCCTCCGATATAGTCCTGAGGACTCATTGGCGGCAGGATACACAAGATAGTCCCCATCATGTCATCATCGAACAAGACTATAAAGGCACCCCCTTGAGGGGCACACCCACTCAACATAGAGGCACCTCCTTGAGGGGCACCCCCACTCAGCAAATATCCTTTCAAGAGGAAAACCCACATGTGGCACTCAACCTAGATAGGAGGTCCCCCTTGGAAACTTGTTATGGGTGGCCTAGTGATGAAGTGCTTGAACAAAATAGGGTCCACAAGGAGGAACCATACGATTTTATTACTCCTGATATACCCCTGATTATTGTTAGAAACACTAGACCATATCCAAAGTATCAGGCTTTCCAGATAGGGCAAGAAAATTCTGCCCACACCTTTTATGCATATAATAGAGAGTATGAGGAAGATCACTACGTTTCTCAAGAGTAGTACACAGCACAGGAACGATGCACGTTCACACCCACAATGTATCAAGATCGCTCATTGAGTCCAGAGCCTCAAGTGAATTCCGCTAACCTCGATAGAGGGAAGCAACCCATAGGGGTCTCGGATCACCAGGACCAAGAAAGACATGTAGGGGAGGCATCTAGGCTTCCTAAACAAGAAACGATAGACCAAATTGACTTGGCATTTGCCAAACTAGTCACCCGCCAAGTGCAAATCACATGTCTCAAGAAATACCAACAACAATTAGAACATTTGTGTCACCTTAACCAAGAGTGCATTCAGTGTGAGACAGCTTAATTGCTTCACAACAATGTGCCTGAGAGGTTCCCAGCCCCTCGTGCACATAAATTAGAAGTGTATGAGAGGCACAACCCCTTAGTGCGAGATAGGTCTCTACGACCTCATCAAGAACTGCCTCTAAGACCTCCTAGACCTGAGCGGGAGGCCACTCCCCGAAACCATGATGGGCACCCTCCGTGGGCACCCATAAATGTTTACAAGCCTAGGCTAGAAACTCCTCAAGAATCTTATGAGGATTATGAACAAGAAGAAGAATGGGCTAAAACGCCCTATCAAGGCAGAAGGGGTGCTACCTAGCTATCCCTCCAAAGGCCTCAAGTTCCCCACAACCCACAGCGGGAGTAAACCAAGGAGGAGGAGATCATGTCCTCCGGTGCATATAAAGCATTGCTAGAGCGCTTAGTGACTATGGAGCTCAAGACTTCTGGGCCCCAAATGCCTACTTTACGGCAAATCCATAGTCATCCTATGCATCCATCAGTGTCAGCACCTCCATACCCCGAACATTTTAAGCTGCCCCAGTTGGCACTCTTTAGAGGGGAGGAAGATGCCCAAGAGCATGTGACTCAATTCTTGAGCCAATGCTTTGGCATTCAGGTTAACGATGCTTTGCTATTAAGAACATTTATAACCACATTCGTAGGCCCTACCTCGGATTGGTTTACTCAATTACCAAAGCATAGCATCTGTAACTTAGATCAGCTAGTGGATGTGTTCCTAGAACGTTTCGCTTTCAACACAAATAAAAAGGCGTCACTAAGCGATCTAGCTAGCCTCAAGCAGTATGAAGAGGAATCTATGGTGGCATATGGGAGCCGGTGGAGGACGTTGCTTTCAAAGCTACCCTACCTCCCTCCTATGTCTGACTTGACCCAAATGTTTGCAAAGAGCTATTTGTGATCGATCTCTGTGCTATTGCAGCTACAGCAATATGCCACTTTAGAAGAAGCACTTGCGCAATCCAGAATCATCGAAGAGATCAAAATACAGGATGGTGAAATTGCCAAGCCTAAGAAAAAATAATGCAACAAGAGCACTAAAATAGGGACTACACAACAGAAACCCATCACGGTCAATCAAGTTGCTATCAATGCCCCTAAGCCTGCCTAAGCAACACAGCCTTAGAAGGCTAACTATCATGCGGTGCCTCCAAACAATTATGATAGAGAAAACCAAAGGCAGGAAAAAAATCAGTAGCGTCACCCTAGGCAACAATTTATGCCTTACACAGAGTCCAGGGACTCCTTTTTTGATCACTTCTCAGCAGCAAATTTGATTAATCTACCAGGGATTCAAACCATAGATCCTAATGCACCAAAGCCTAAGGGGTACATAGAGGATTTGTACTATAGGTTCCACAGATGAAAGGGACATGACCTTAACGTCTGTTTGAAGTTCAAAGGTTTGGTGCAAGACCTCATTGACAATAATACATTGGCAATGGATAACCCCATAGCGCCCAACAACCAAAAAATGGGCATTTTCAGATACCCTTTGCCCACATATGATGTATAAGCAAAACCCCTTCACGTCAATGAGGTGCAACAGAATTTCCCCATGGAGGGGTATGTAGGGATGATAAGCATAGTGACAAGGAACAAGAGATACCCAAGAGCTACCCCCATGGCAGCCACAAGAGAAGTTCCATCAACATCACAACCTCAACCGAACCCTACACAGCTTCCCTCGCCTAGACCAGTGGCCATGATTTGAACTATAATTACTCAAATTCTAAGGACCACATCGGCTAGGCTCTCCATATATGAGCTTATTCAACAATCAGAACCCCATTGGGAGGCTCTCATGGATATATTAAAGGCAATTGAGCTACATCCCCATGAAGCAAATTCTTTCAACAACTTTGTGGGCCATGTGAAACAATGTACAGAACCAGTCATCACCTTTAGAGAAGATGAATTAAAATCAGTGGTTGGTGATGTTGTGGATCCACCCCTGCACGTTATTGTGTGGGTCAACGGGATTCCATATAAGTGGGTTTTGGTAGACACTGGTTTATCCAGTAACATTATTACAACCACCGCATTAAAACATTTGAAGTTGTCGGCCTCTCACATCGTACCTTCCACTTATACTCTTCGAGCATTCAATGATGTGATATGCTCGACAGTTGGCACAATTGTCCTACCCATCCAAGTGGGACAAAAGACCATTCATACATTGTCCCACATTTTAGAAGGTGAGATGGCTTACAATATCTTGCTGGGGTGACCTTGGATCCGGGACATGAAGTGTGTCCCTTCAATTGTTCATCAATGCTTGAAGTATACATTTGAAGGATAGGTGCATATAGTCCTAGCAGACTTGGAGCCTTTCAAATACTACAATTTAGTGCAACTAATGTCGTAGTTGACCCTTCCATCAACGCATTAGGATTTCCAGTTAAATCCATCTAAAGAGGGTCTTCTTATGTAGGAATCCCCATTTCCAAGTCCATCAAATTCCCAGGCGGGTCCATCTTCTTCCTCCGGTCCTTCAACAACGACGCTACCTACGATGGCCACAAAAAAATATAAGGGAAAGAAGCCCCTGGAAGAGGAACCACCCTTAGTCTCCAACATCTCTACAAAAGAGAAGCCTAGTAGAATGGAATTCGAGACGCCTAGTTCACCCCACATGGAGTGGACACATGGAGAACTTCCATTCGCTCCCCCTCAAGCACCAACAATCACAGTTGAGATGGCCAACACAGGATTGGGGGAGTATCTAGTGCAAAACATTTTAGCAATGCCAAAACTTGAGTCCATGCAGGACATGGGAAGACCTCGACTCCCCATCGGCTCTGTGGTTCCTCTAGGCTACCCACCCAATCAGACAAATTTTATTTATGGGGGCCTGGATAATGGCGTTGAACCTTACTTGCACGAAGAGGAAGATGAAGGGCCCTTTGTTGAGGACATCAATTATTTGTCTAACCCGAACTTCGCCTTGAGATATCTTAGCCAATGCAATTGGCATGGATATGGGTTGGGCAGGTATGAACAAGGAGTGCATGTTTTGTGCCAACCAAGATACCAAATGTCTTATGACAAGTCAGGAGTAGGGTTTAATCACCCCTTATCCCTAGACATCTTGGTCAAAAACATGTAAGGCCTAGGGATAGGCAACAAGGATGGGTTGGCATTAGATCCATATGCCAATCCTAATACAACTTATACATTGGGGGATTATCTCCCATTACAAAAAAACAACCTTGTTGACCTTAACAACCCTTTCCCTTCGATCAAAAAGGGAGACAATTCAAGGACTCACCTCCATGAAGGATATGGACAAG
>JAQPPZ010002950.1:0-18776 GCA_028583015.1 Wollemia nobilis
TGAGAAGATTTGAGCAAGTCCAAGAGAGGACTTATTGAGCAGATTTGAGAAAGTCCAAGAGAGGACTTATTGAGCAAATTTGAGCAAGTCTTAGGGAGGATTTTTTGAGTAGATTTAGATAGGTTTTGTGTGAACCTATTGAGCAGATTTATACAGGTTTTTGTGTGAACTTTTTGAGCATGTTCGAGCAGGTTCTGAGTGAGTCTATTGAGAAAAATTGTACTAGACCGAATGTACTATGTTTAGTGCAAGAGATTGAGTAGAACTATGCTATATCAACTAAACTATGTTTGGTACAGTATCGAGATAGAGCTTTGGAGGTGGCAGAGTATAGAGGACAGATTCTCAGTGGATAGATATCTAGCACCCAGGACAATTGAAGACAAGATCTGATTGAGAAGTCTTCAAGTGGAGAGATATCCATGAACTTGAAATTAGGGGATCAACATCTCCTTTGGACCGAGGTCCATAAACATTGTAATTTGGGAAGGATTCCCAAGAGATCATTTGAGAAATATTTAGAAGAAATATTTTCTTTGTGGAGGTAGCCCACATTGGGTGAACCACGTTAAAATTTGTGTCTCTATTGTGTGTGGTGTTTTGTACATTACTTTGATTATTGTTATTGATACTGCTATCTATACACTGCATTAATATTGATTTGAGAAGAAAAGTAAAAGGTGGTCTTATACTATTCACCCCCCCTCTCAGTATAATCTTGTGTTCTTCAATATCATCTATATGTTTTTTATTATATTGCTCTTAAAACCTTAAAGTGCAACAAATATACTCCGTACTACTTTCAATTTAATTTCAAGGACAATATTTTATGCTACTTGAAGAAAATTAATGTCATTTACATGGATTAACCTTAAATTTGTTCAAATCATTCACTTTAAAATTTCTCTTCCCATATTCCTTTGATTTAAAAATTTCCTCCCCATTTTCCATCACACCCTTGACTCCTATATTTGAACTTTTTATGCCATTTTTGTTTCTAATGGTTGATTTGAGTGAACTAAAATAGTAATTTCCATTTGATGATGTTGAGGGGTTTTAAATACCACCTTCTTAGGAAATCCTTGATTTGACATAGCTTCTCCTATGATGGGAACTCCTTGTTTCACATTATAGTTTGTCTCATGCCCAAAAATTTCTATAATTTTCACTTTATAGTTGTTTTCCATGTGTTAGGTTTCAAGAAAATTTTGATAGTGGAATACAATATTTTCAAAATCCACTTGTTGATCCCAATATCTTGATTTAGATTTAATTTTAAGTGAGTATAATAAAGGTTTTGAAATATAAATGACACCACATATTTGATTGTATACAACATATCTTCTCTCCTTAGTAGTTGATCCCTCTTAGATGAACTTTCCAAGTATTTCCAATAAAATCCTCTTGATTGATGAGTTGATAAGAAAGTCTAAAAATCCTAATCCACACCTAAAGCCTTTTAGTAGTCTTTGTATCAACAAAATTATTATCACTCCATGGTCTTAAATATAATGCATATTTTCCCCTAAACTAAAGGCCTCCATCCATTATAATGTCCTTTGTTTTTGAAATGGAGAAGATAACGAGGATAAATCCTTTCAAAATAAAAGTCATTGAGTAATTTAAATTCAATCCTCACTTCCACTTGATCCAATTTTGAATCTCAAATAAACCTAGCCAATATCCATGAAACTTACATAAATATGCTTAAAAGTTAAAAGATATGCTTCAAAATAAATTAAAAGATATGCTTAAATATTTTGATATAAATTAAATGTATTTTTATAATTTAAATTTGAATAAATATGTAAATTTAATTTCTCTTTCATGAAACAATTGACATAGTTTTAAGTTATAATTTTGTTCTACTTTAAAAACTCTTCTCTTCTTCTAAAGGTCCATTGGTATCCGACCAGTCAACTGCCTTGGATGGTCATAAAATGCTTGCTAATGGGCTACCTTAGATGGCTCTAATTCGATTCTTAGATGATCAAAAGTTAAAAATTCATCTTTACCCACAAAGGTTTCCTATACAACCCAATATATATATTAATTGGCTTTAAAAAGGGTTCAAAACTAGAACTTTCTTAGCTCACCCATTCCAAATATATATTAAATGGCGTTAACAAGGGTTCAACACCAGAAGTTTCTTAGCTCACCCTTTCCAAAACTACTTTAATCTTAAAAAGTATGTTTATTTATATTTAATAGAATGTATAGACATTAAATATAGTTAATTGAGTGCATTTATGTATATTTAATATAATGTATTTTTAGCAAGTGTTTTGGCAAGAAAGAAGACACTCAGGTTCAAAAATTAAGGGCAACCTATTTACAAAGGTAGTAGTTTGATCTAAATTATCTGAGTGCATGCCAAACCAGTTTTTATGGTAAGAATCTCAAATTATCGGTGGTCCCCTTCATGCTGGGTCAACAATAAAAAATCAAAATAGGTTTGGTAGAAACAACCCTTGTGGTTTGAAACTTGCACTTGTTAGTTACCAAAAATAGTGTGGTTGTAACCAATTCTTCTATGTAAACAAAACAAATGTGTATTTAACCATTATTTAATCTTATATTTTTATATTTGTATGAGGATTAACAAACATACACACATGCCATGGTTTGGATCTTAGACCTCTCAAAGAAAAGCCAAAACCTGAATCTACATTGTCCCTTGGGACTTCACCTTATCTAAAATTAAGTAGCAAGAAATTTTTTTTTATATAATAATAATTTTTTTACATGGTGCAATCAGTAACCACCACAATGATCTACCACGATGATCTAGATATAATTATAAAAAAAATGTTTTAAATTGTGTTTTCATATAAATATTTATTATCATTTTTTGTGGTTGCACTTATGTTTCAAGAAGGAAACTAGCAATCCATATTTCGTATACTAGACTATGATAGTGCAATATTTTGGAAATATTACTCTACTAAGATGCAATGCATGGATAGTAGAAGTGATGTTTTGGTACTGTGAAAGCTTCTATAGAAATTTTCTAGAAGGATGTTGAATTTTAAATATTTGTAAAATATCCACAAAGTAAAAATCAAGAATTTAGATATTTTATGTAAATGATGTAGGTTTCTAGTTATAGAATCTCAATTAATATGAGAAGTGTATATATATTTTTAAACTATTAATATTTAAATAAAAGAGACACATTTTTTCAAGGGTGGGTGGCCGAGTACAATCCCATATGATTCAGCCAAAAAAATGTTATTTTAAATTATTAAACAGCTTGAATTTATATGGTTAAATACTTTAAAAGGTTAAAGGCTTAGATTTGGTGATGATATAATAAAAAGGACCTTACTGAGTCAAACCCCATATGATAAACACAAATCATAATATTAATTTTGAATTAAACTTATTTTATTATTTTAATTCAATAAAATAAAAAATATATATTTTGTAATTTAATTTTGATATTATTTTATTGTCTCATGAAGGATATTGTAGTGTTATGTATGTGTGTTTTTATTTATGAGACCCAAGTTTAAACCTCAATATGAGGGGATTGGTATCCCTTATAAAAACTTGTGTTTTTACTAAGTTCCAAGAGGGATATTGTTGTGGTAAGTCCTTGGGTTTTCATCTAGGAGACCCAAGTTCAAACCTTGGTAAAAAGGGACTGGGACCTCTCATAAAATCCATGCTTTACCCTAACATTTTAATCAAATACATTAGTTCAACTGGTTAGATTCCTCAACATTCAAGGAGAAGACCTAGGCCCAAATATTGCTAGATAATATCCAAGATTTATTGTTGTATTACTATGTGATGGTGATGTTATTTTATCAAATAATATAATAGTTCAATAGTTTGATTCCTAAAATTTCAAGGAGTTGACCAAGGTTTGAATCTTTCCAAATGATACATGCATAAATGCCAAACTTGTTGTAATATGGATGGGGCTCATTTCAATCCTGCATAACCAATTTAAAAAATGAGTTAGATTGCTCAAATTTCATGGAGTTAAACAAGGTTTGAATCTTTACAAAATGATACATACATAATTTCCAAGCTTGTTGTAATATGGGTGGGGACCATTCCAATCCCACATAACCAATTAGAAGAAAAACTTTGATATTTTTTTAGAATTTAAAGTGCGAGTCGAAAGCAAGGAGGAAACATAAGTAGGGATAAAAATGTTAGGGTTTTAAAGTGAATGAGTTGAACAAATTTAAGGTTAATCCATGTAAATGAAATTCATTTTCTTCAAGTATCATAAAATCTTGTCCTCCCAATTAAATTGAAAGTAGTACAGAGTATATTTGTTACACTTTAGAGTTTTAAGAGTAATATAATAAAAAACATATAGATAATATCAAAGTAAATTTAGAATTTTTAGGATAGCATAAGAAAGTAATGATGGTAGAGGATCATCCATGGAATTTAGGTTTTTAGTGTAACACAAACTAAAAAAAATTAATGACATTATTCCTTGCATTTCATATTCTTTAGCACAACATAAATATTTAGGAGATGAGTCTCATTATAGACAATATGGAAAAATAGAAAACAATTATGAAGATGAAAGTGTTGGTGGGAATGGTAAAAAGAGAGGAATACCATCAAAGCATGAACAAAGAGAAAGAAAAAGTGATATCGATTTGGGATGCCAAATAAAAATATTGTAGGTGTTCACAAGAAGTGGGGCCAAGCCCACTAATAAAAATTAAAAGTGATGATGATGAAAATGAAATGATGGAATATAGGGGTATGAATAAGACCCATAAAAAAAGAATTATTATCGAATTAATAGGTTGTTATCATCCTGAGTATATTTTAATACAAGAAATAAAATTAAATAGTGAGGAATGTAAGGATGTTTTTAACAAGATTTGGAATATTGGTGATTGTCTAGCAGTTTCTAATTATTAGAAGCAAAAGTTAATTGGGTTGCTCTACTATTTTGTAGGAAAATAGAAAGCATGAAATCTAGCATCATACATGTATATGTTATAACTATAGTTACTTATCGTGAAAACTTTTAGAACACAATGATGATTCATTGTGATGTATGGATTTTTGGAGTTGATTTCGATATTGTTCTATCTCCTTTGGAAAGAAGGTTGGTATTCCAATATGATATAAATAAATGCAATATGTTGCTTCATTTGTTGGTTAAAATAGCATTTGAAATGATAGTCATTCAAGTTTTCAATATGCATGTGATAATAGATGCATTGGATAAACTCATAGAGAAAAAATATTATATAGATTCTTGTTATCCAATAAATAGTTACAAATAAAGTATACAATCTCTTCAGATATTTTATTACAAGAAAGATCAAATCACAAATTAATTCTTTTGAATCATGACTTACCTAATAATGGTCATCGAAAGCCATTTTATTTCTAGTCTATGAGGTTTCAAGACACCAATTTCTTCCAAATGGTTATGTTATGGTGGGATGAAGCAAATTTTGAAATCTCATATATGTATAGGTGTAGACATGGAAAATTGACCCACCTAAGTGAGTCATTTTTCGTAGAGCCTCAGAGCAAACCCTCAAACTTGTCAAAATACAAGTTTGAGCCTCTCTTCCCCCTCTCTTTTTAATTTTCCCTAGATTTTCTAAAATCATAGTCATCTAGTACGGGGTATGATTTTGGAAAGTTAGAATTTTCTCTTAGAAAAAACAAATTTTTAGCCAACCTTTAGGACGTCGTACCTCCCCTAGGGTTACCTTTAATTTTCCCACCCTTTTGCCCTTCAAACCTCTTAGAAATAGAGGTTTGGGATCCTCTTTTTCCCCTAACTATTTTTCTAGTAAGTCTTTTGGCAAGCAATTTTTCTAACAAGTTGTTCCAAGAATTTTTTATGAGTTCTCCTAGAAAGATCAAGAGTATTACGGTGTTCTTCTATTGCTTTTCTTGTAATTTGGTGTTCTTGGTGGACAAGTGTTGGAGCCTTGAGGTGGAGTCTACCATTTTGTGGAGGTCTTCATTCTTTTGACTATTATTTCACTGCCACCAAGTTTTTTCTTGCATTTTAATATTTCTAGATCATTAATTGTAATTTTTGTATCTCATTTTCTATTAATAAATTGTTCTTGTACTTTTACTATGAATTCATACCCCATGCATGCAGGTCATGATTTTGGCTTCATCAACTTTGGGGTAAAATTTTACTCCCAAAATCTCAATCTATGTTTGCATGCTTCATCTAGGTCATGATGTTGCTATTTGCATTCTATTTTTTGCATTATTTCATTTCATTGCATCTTGTCTTGTTCATTTCCAGAAAGGTCAAAAATCTCTTTTGTTTTCAAATGGTAACCTAAAAGGACCAAGGAGGGTTGACTAATTTACCTCCAAGCTCAATCATATAGTGGCCTGAGTAGGTCCCCAAATGCTGATCAATTTTTATAGGGTTTTATGGAGCTATTTTATAGATTGTGAAGTTATTGGATATATCAAGACACAAGTTAAAATCTAATATCAACCACCAGATCAAGTAAGTTTCCTAAGTAAAATACTTAGGTTGTTTTATTTTTGTACATTTTTGTTCAAAACCTAGATCACAAATAAAAATAAATTATTTTGTTACATTTCTAAGCATTTGAAAGAGAAAAAGCATATAGTTTTTATTTTAGGGTTAATTGTGTTTGTACATTCTCTCAAACCCTTACTGAAAAGGAAAGATCTATTTTATTGCAAGTTAGGATTTAGTCATCATAGAAAATCAAGAATCATCCTAGGATTGACTTCTTGTCTTCTTGCGTCATTGTTTGTCTTGCATTGTTCTTTCAGTTTCTATACCTTAGAGTTTAGAAAAACCAAACATATATGTTTTCTCAATATATATATCAAACATTCCATCCCCATATTTGGAGCAAGTCCTAAAATCAAATTGGAAAACCCTTTGATCCCCAAGCCCCTAAGTGTAAATAATTTAACACAACCTTGCAGTCACCTCAGATCTTAGTAGACCTACACGAGAATCATATGTGGTAGGGAAGTTTCTCCCCTCTACAATAGATTTATTGAAAATATGAATATTTAAAGGAGCAAATGAAGATTTGGAATACCAAATATTTTGGTAATATTTGTAAAGAAAAGAAATAAATTGAATACAAGCTCAAAAATTTATAGGAGATAGTAGAAACTAATGAAATGGATCAATATTCTTATGTGAAAGAATAAAAATTACCTTTTAATTATCACAGTGCATTAAAAAAGGAGAATTCATATTGGTTCCAAAAATATAGGGAGAAATGGCTCAAGGAGGGAGATAGAAATACAAAAAAAAATCATGCTACAATTTGTGGAGCTCTATATCATATATTATCATATAGCACATATGGTTTTTGAAGGTAAAGGATAAAAGAAGAATTAGTCTTAAATATCAAATCTAGTTTGTCAATAACAATATAGAAGAAGACCTATCATACACAAAAAGAAGAATAATCTACCAACTTAATCTCCAATATTTCTTGACATAGGGAGGCTACAAAGCAAAAACTTCCTTGGTTGACATATTTTTTTTAGTGTTCTTTTTTGATGGTGCCTCCAAATCCAACCCTAGTCAAGTAGTGGAAAGGGAACTTATTCTTATAGGACATCATGAGATCTTGCTAAAATACATGATCAACTTGGGAATAACATCAAACAATGTGGCAGAGGCTATTGGATACAAAATCAGCTTAAAATTGGTGGAAAAAAAAAAATCACTCAGGTCACAGTTTACATGGATTCTAAACTAATAATAATATCTATTTTAAAAGATAATGATTTTAGCTCTTTACAACTAAATATTATTATATACAAGATTAGACAACTAAAAAGAATAATTGACAAAATATCCTATCAATATGTAAGGCAATAATTCAACAAAGAGGTCGATAAACTAGTGAATCAAGCTATAAATATAACCCTTGGTTATTGTCATCAAAACATCAAGAAGCATAAGGGCAAGGGTGATATACAAGGATGACAAGGACTCCAATAATGAGATCCTTTTTTGTCTTCATGTCTAGTTTTACATCAAGAAGCATAAGGGCAAGGGTGATATACAAGGATGACAAGGACTCCAATAATGAGATCATTTTTTGTCTTCATGTCTAGTTTTTTTGAATGCTCTATTCACTTTGATCTCTCTAATTAGAGAGTTTTGTATTTTGTTGTCATGTAAAGTACAAGTCTATACAAGTTAAGTGGGTTTGTCAATTAAGGATTGGATACTCGAGATAGAAGGTATATGGTTTGAACCTTAAAAAAGGTAGGTTAGGTTATGTATACCTCATATGTAGATAGCACAATACAAGTAACTTCTCCATTCATAATGGACCTAGTGAAGTAAAAAATAGTTTAACATTTTTAATGCTTATAAATTCTAAAATTTACTTTAATATATGTTTATAATTATATTTAAGATAATAAACTAAATCCTATACCATAAAAACATTTTACATTTATACTACATAAATATTAGAAAAAATGACTTAATTTTTTTTGTTTCAATGAGTTTATATAGGTTTTATGAGAGGTCATAGTACCCTCATGTTGAATTGGGTTTAAAGATTGAACCTCGAAAAAAAACCAAAACCCTTACCACTACAATAAACTTACAACTAAAAATAATTTAATTTATTTAAAATAAATAATATTACAAACTTAAAAATATATATAATAGCATCCTCACATTTTTTTATTGAAATAATTATAAGTATACTTTAGAACACGATATTGATTTAAAATATATAATATTGCAGATTAAAAAAACCAAATATAATAGAATCATATTGATTATAATATATAAGAACAAGCTATAATTCAACCTTTAATTACGATGCATACATGCCCCCAACACCAACACCAACACCAACACCTACACCTACACCTACACCTACACCTACACCTACATGACCATATTCGGCTATAAAATAAAGTGCATGCACATAAATCAAGATAGTCCACCACACCTAATTATAGTTTGAATCTTAAGGGAGGTAAGTTATGTTACTTATGCTATAGCATAATATAAGTACCTTCTCCAATTAAAAAATAGTTTAATATTTGTAGATTTTACAACTATTTTTAATATAGGTTTATAATTATATTTAAGTTAATAAATTAAATTTTATATCATAAAAATATTATACATTTATATTATATATTTAAAAAAGTATTTTTTAATAAATTTATAATTTTTTATGAAGGGTTTTAGTTTTTATAATGAATAAGATTTAAGAGGTTCTAATCCAATTATAATAAATAAGATTTGGAAAACCAAAACTTTTACCATTAAAATAAAATTTACAATAAAATAAATAGTATTAGAAATATAATAATAACTTACATTTTCTATTAAAACAAGTATAAATATGCCTTAAAATATAATATTGATTATAATATATTAAGAACAACTATATTCGGCTGTAAAATAAAGTGCATGCACCTAAATCAAGGTAGTTTACCATTGTTTTATAGCTGTTTTTTTCGTTTGAACCTTGTGGTTGGTTATTAAAAATAATGGTGACCCTCTTTTCTTATGAATAACAAATTAATTTATGTGACATATCCATAGCACAGCAGGAAAGAAAGCATACTCATTTTAATAGCTAAGTCAAATCCTTACAAAACAGAGAAACTGAATTCGAAATAGCTGAAAAATTGTTTTAGAGAATATGTAAAAATACTACCAGTAGTTCAAGAATTATGGCAGTAGACAATCCTCCTCAGTATCTAGAAAGAATAGTTCAATCCAATCTCATGATAAAGGGGGGAGCCACCCATTGTGATGTTAAGATAGAAACAAACTGCTTATTCCGCAAGCTTCTCAGTCTGTCATTCTGATCCCTGTTATCTTGGATCCCAGCCTCCAAAGATTTCTCCCATCCTTTCGGGGCACAAGGGATGTTAGGCCTATCCCTTATCCAAAGGTGAGTCGTGTCTTGGGTGATATCTGGCGGATCATCGCATGAAGCATTGGGACGCCACGCAGAAGCACTGCTACATACCCAACGTTTTTCAATGGCGGACTTCCAAATACCTTCGTATTCTTCCTTGCTTGGAACTTTCCTCCATTTCAAACATTTTATGCATTGAAAGTATGTGTCGACCCTTGTAGCTACTCGCGCAATATTTGTCTCTGAACCCTTCGTTGATCTAGCATTTAACCAAAAACCAATAGAGATATTTGTCTCTGAACCCTTCGTTGATCTAGCATTTAACCAAAAGCCAATAGAGGATAAAGGGTGAAATAAATTAAAAGATATGCTTAAATATTTTGATATAAATTAAATGTAATTTTATAATTTAAATTTGAATAAATATGTACTAAGATTTAAGATTTTAATTTTTTTAATGTTAAATTTTTGTTCCACTTTAAAACCTCTTCTCTTTTTCTAAAGGTCCGTTGCTAGCCGATGATCGAAAAATGCTTATTAATGGACTACCTTAAATGACTCTAATTCGATTCTTAGATGATCAAAAGTTAAAACTCCTTCTTTACCTACAAAAGTTTCCTATAAAACCCAATATATAAGGGTTCAACACCGGAACTTTCTTAGCTCAACCATTCCAAATATATATTACGTGACGTTAACAAGGGTTCGACACCCGAACTTTCTTAGCTCACCCATTCCAACACTACTTTGATCTTAAAAAGCATGTTTATTTATATTTAATAAAATGTATGGACATTAAATGTAGTTAATTGAGTATGTTTATTTATATTTAATATAATGTATTTTTAGCAAGTTTTTTGGCAAGTAAGAAGAAACGTAGGTTCAAATTTCAAGGGTAGTATGCTTGCAAAGGTAGTTTGATTTGAATCCTTTGAGTACGCGTCAAATCGATGATGATGGTATGAATCCCGAGCAATCGGTGATCCTTTTTATGTTGGATCAACAACAACGAAGCGAAATAGGTTTGGTAAAAGCAATCATTGTGGTTTGAAACTTGCACTTGTGAGTTACTAAAAATAGTGTGGTTGTAACCAACTTTTCTATGTAATAAAAAAATGTGTTTTTAACCATCATCTCATCTTATCTATTTTTATATTTGTATGAGGATTAACACACATGCACACATGCCATGGTTTGGACCTTGGACCTCTCGAAGAAAAGCCAAAACCTGAATCTGTTGTGTCACTTGGGACTTCACCTTATCTAAAATTAAGTAGCAAGAAATTTCTTTTATATAATAATAATTTTTTTACATGGTGGAATCAGTAGCCAACACGATGATCTAGATATAATTATAAAAATTTATTTTAAATTGTGTTTTCATATAAATATTTATTATCATTTTTGTGGTTGCACTTGTGTTTCAAGAAGGAAACTAGCAATCCATATTTTGTATAGTAGACTATAATAGTGTAATGTTTTGGAAATATTACTCTACTAAGATGCAATGCATAGATAGTAGAAGTAAAGTTTTGATATTGCGAAAGCTGCTATAGAAAATGTCAAGAAGGATTTTGAATATAAAATATTTGTATTCATATAGAAAATATTTATTTTTATCAAGAATTTAGAAATTTTATGTAAATGATGTAGATTTCTAGTTATAGCATCTTTTTTTTTTTTTAAATAAAGGGGTAAAAATTTATTGATAAAAATTCTAGATTACAGAGTACAATTGAGCTTCCAACCAGGACTCAAATAGACAGCCAAACAGGCTAAAACCATTAGACTAGAATGACACCCAAAAAATACAACAAGAACAAACCACATTAAGTCTATACATCCTTGTGGATCAACTCCCACAGGTGTTGAGAGTCCCCAGATGGGAGACTCTCCCAATTATGGATACTCCAAGGATCCAGCAGCTCAGAAGTCCTTTTGGCCAGGTAATCAGCAACCACATTCCATTCCCTTGGAATGTACACAAAGGATATAAATTCAAACTCTTCACTCATTTTGAGAATCTGAACGACTATAGAGGCCAACTGCCAATTAACTTCCTCCACCCTTTTACTTTTTAAAAGATTAACTACAATTTGAGAGTCAAAATCATAGATAATCCTATGTCAACCAAGAGAAAACCCCCTCTACAAGGCCTCAAGAATTGCAAGAGCTTCCATAAAATTGTTGGAGTGAACACCTTTATAAATGGAAAAGAAAAAATTGACACAACCAGTAGAATCTCTCCCAACACCGCCAATGCCAGCATGTCCAAGATTAACCCTAGACGATCCATCAGTATTAATTTTTAAAAATCCTCTAGGGGGTGACCTCCACCTACCATCTCTCCTAACCTTCTTGTTGAGCTGAGGAACCCTACTAGGGCTAGAAGAGTTCACACCATCCCCAAAGAGACCAATGGTTTGTTGTACCTTCTCCTCCATAGAATTCAAAAGAGGGTCCACATCACATTTGATATGGATGCTTTCCTAAACCATATACAGGATCCTTTGCCAGATCTGTTGAATAGCCAAATAACTGCCCTAAAATATGTGTCGGTTTTGTTCGAGCCAAATTTTCTAGATGATGCAAGAAGGGCCCAAATTCCATGTCACCTGAAGGAAGGGGGCCTTGGCTAAAGGTCTACCCAGACTACTCCAAAAATCCACCAGGGACAGCACATGAAAACATGGATGGTTCCAGGTGCTCCACCAATGGTGCCAAATGTCTCTGGAAAAGGGGCATTCAAAAAATAAATTAGAAGAGTCATCGTCATTATTAGTGCAAAGGACACAAAAAGAGGGACCCTAAAATCCCCTCTTTATCACATTATCCCAAGTGAGGCATTTATTATGAGCTACCAACCAGAGAAAGAAGTTACATTTTGGCCAGACAAATTTTTTCCACACCTTTTTCCACCAAGTGACAGGAAGACTCCCATACTTTTTCTTATTAATAACCTGATAACCATAGGCTACCGAGTAGGTTCCCTTAGGACCAGGTTTCCAAGCTAGAATATCTTTACCCCTCAATGAAGAACAAGGCCTCCTCATAATAATAAGATCAAGCACCTATTTGTCCTTGGCGAGTCCCCTTGGGACCATTCTTGCGGATATTTCCACCTGTACATCTCCATATTTCCAAAAGACTAATTTTTTTAAAGTCCTCCACACGAGACCATCATGCTTCCAAGAAAAAAATGCTTAGGGAACGTAACCTAGGCTATTGATTCAAGATAGGAGGGTGGCCATCCCAAGAATCCTCCCAAAAAAGAGCATTTGATCCCTGATTGCAAATCTAGAAAAAACCCTGCTTGATTAAATTAGCTCCTCTTTTCAAAGTGTCCCAAATAACTAAACCTTTCCCAACTAAGCTGACTCTAGGGATCTCAGCCTCAAAAATACCTCTCAAGTATTTACAAGATAATATTTTAGCCCAAATATAATCTTGAGAGGTACACCATCTCCAATAAAGTTTTGCAGCCAAAGCCTACCCAAAAAGAGTTGTCTGTCACAAACCAAGGCCTCCCTCATGCACCGGCCTACATATAGAACCCCACCTAACCAAAATCCATTTAGATTGATCAAGTTTTCCAGACCATAAAAACTATCTTGACAAAGCATCCATGTCCGAGGGAGCTATTTGTACAAAAAATCTATAAATGGGTAAAGCTTGAACAACAAATTTTAAAAGCAACACTCTACCTGCAGTGGATAGCCATCTTATAAATTTTTTCTTGATCAATTTCAAACTATCTAATATGAAGTTTCATGTTGGAAATCCTTTAGATAGGATTCATTTCCTAAATAATCATATTATATCAAGAGAACCTATATATTTTAAAGTAACATTTTTTTCCAACTATTTCATTAATCTTCAAATAATATTCTGTTAATTTTTACCCATAAGGCCAAAATAATAAATTTATGATTCTATAAGACTACCTCTCCAAAATTATTTTATTTGTAAACCCTATCCCACTTACAAATAGGAAATCTAAATTTCTCATTTTCACAACCTAGTTTGACATACTAGTTGTAACAACCTGACCTGACTATAGGTTTGACAAACAAGAGAAGAGATTGGAGAAGGTAGTTTATTTTTATAATTTTTAAGTCACACCCATTGATTAAGTACATAGCATCAAAAGCCATTTTTGGATTATGACTGCTACAAACAACCCCCAAGTGGGTGAGATTGGTCAAATCTTGTGAAAGGTGTCTTTAGCGGTTATATCTTTCTCTCCCTCTATCTTGGAATGAGAACCTAGAATTATGGCTTGGGATTATCCTATAAGGCCCAAAAAAAATAGAGGGTGGACTCTTATCTCCCCTCCCTTAACATGTTAACAAAAAGTGGAATCTTGAGTCTAATTTAACTCATCCATTGTCAAGATAACATGTAAGGTTATTTAGAGTAGATGCTATAGTGCTTAACTGATGACCATTTCATCATGGATAATTAAGGTCATGCAAATCATCTAGCACTAACATGGATTCTCATGATAATTTATGAAAGTTACAATGAGTTATTCCATTCCAACCATCATGGAATCATTCCAAAGGCTTAAATGAAAGTAATCCAAAAATAATCCAAATAGCATAATCTACTTTAATAGAATGAACTAAACATGAAAGTGCAATAGAAATGAATTAAAGTAAATATGCATTCATAAAAACCTATAATTACATAGCAATGGAGGTCAAACATCCATAAATCTTTACTAATTGGCAATAAGATTACACAACAAGCATCCAAAAAAATACTATAGAGCTAACCCTTGAATTGGAGGTGTCATGACTTATTTATAGGTTGTATTTTGAATCTTACAGTAAAATATTTTCAATTAGTTGTAGGTATGTTATCATAACATCCTAGCATAGAAGGTTCATATAACTATGGTGGTAGTTCCAGATTTCACTCTGCATTTTAACTTTGAATATTTTTGTAATCTATTTTATTGATCTACAATTGCTTGATCCAAGTGGCAAATATTATGTAACCGATTTGTTAGGCATGTTATTTTTAAGCTTCAATTTTAATAGCTAGAATAGATAGAGAGCACTAGGGTGGTTGTGGATCTACAAAAGATGTTTTGTGATTTCTTTTTTTGAATTTAGGCTTATTACTTTGCTTGTATATCTTCTGGAAATAAAATTAGGGCTTTTGAATGTCTGAGTGATGTCACCTTGCGATGGGCTCTAGCTTTTTTCATTTTATCTTTGTGCATCATGGAATTGTGCATGCCAAATTTGTACATTTCAACTTTATGCACTTAATCCTTTTGCATGATCCTAAACCTTAGCTTAGAGGTGCTAACACAATTGTTGAAAGGCTCTTGATTTTGTGCACTTTAGCTTCAAATATTCTAGCTTTATGAATCTTGGCTTTGCATAGAGATAGCTCCAACTTTGTTAATCTTGCACATATTTGGGATTTCATAATATTGTGTTGATGTCATTACTAATAAGGGTCTAACTTTGTTCATCATGGCTTTATGCAATTTGATATTGAGTACCTTTTCCTTGCATAATCTTGGGCTTTTATTTCTCTTTGTTGACATCACTAGCTTAAATGGCCCAAATTTTTTCATCTTGACTTTATTAATTTTGTGTATTTTTGGGATTTTATAGTGCCATGCTAATTTCATCATCAAGAAGGGTCTGACTTTATTCATCACTTCTTTGTGCAATATTCTAAGCATTCAAAACACTTAGCCAAATTTTAAAGAAAAAACATGGCTTCTTGTATTGCAAATGAGATCATAATTTTGACCTGTAAGACCATGTGACAAATCCTACTACCACTAGTAGTTTATGGTCAACCAAACTCAACAACCCTTAAATAGCATTTACTACATGAGGTTTTACTTATTTGAGATTCAAAGTATGTAATATAACTTGTAACTAAATCAAACTAGTCAACCCATTAGGAATGAAGATTGCATAATAAACTAAAAATAAATCTAAATTAAGAGCAAGCAAAAGAATCACCCCTTAATAAAATTTCCATGGGTTAGAAATAGTTTCACTAGGAAGTGAAATCATCACCTAGATGGTGAAATTTTTGTCACACAATAAAAGTACCATCAAGGTGCAAAAGTGCCATTAGCTTGTGCAAGCGCTACCATAAAATCATTGCTAGCATGCAAAAGCATTGCTCATTTTTTGGGTGTGTTTTTAAGGCAAAAATTAAAATTTTAGATTTTTTTTTTCAATTTATACCTAGACATGTGCTCCTCCTCCATCCATTGATGGTATAATTCAATATACTTAGTGTGGTGGTCATGCATGACATGCCATAAAAACAATAGCTAAAATAAGGCTCCACAACTCCTTTCTCCTCTCTTCTTTGGTAAAAATGATTTGGGTTTTACCCCCAATCCTTCTCAACTAATTTATTTTTGTTTGTTCTCAATTCATCATCATAACATGAGTGTGAATCATGATCAATTCAAGTTTCCTTACTTCAACTTGTTTTACTCTAAAACTTGAGGGGACATAATGGGGCATAACATTTATTGATGTCAAAAATACAAAATATAACATCTTCAATAATTAAGAAATCAAAAGCATCATTCATATTGTATTATAATTTCTAAGAAACAACATAATTATCCATCTCAAAATAGGGACATTAATGTTAATTTTTTAATGCATTTATCCTTAAATAAATGCATCAAAAAAGGGTAAATGTAGACACCTAATTTTAAGTGCATCAACAATCTCCAAACTTACAAATATCTTCATCAAATAGCTCGTCAAACATCCAAACCAAATCAATCATATTCAACCTCAAATAAAGAGCATTTGTTACTTTGAAAGTAAAAGCACTAGGATATGAGTGAAAACACTAGTAGGACTTTTGCTCCCTCACAATGCATTTACACAATTTTGATTTTTTAAATTTTTCCTACCCAATTTGACTAGATGTGGTCAATTTGGAAAAAGCATTGGAGCATTAGCACCACCAATGTTATTTCTCTCTAGTGCTACTAACTATAAGATACCAAAAATATAAAGTTTAGTAGTTAGTACCTTCCAATCCACCTACCAAAAATGGAGCTAGTCACATCAGTCTAATTCACAACCCTAATAAACTATTTAAAATCTAGAAATATTTAAGAGAAATATTTAGAAAGAAGCCAAATTTGTTGCTAGTGAATTGAAGGGTGTTGTAAGAGCGCTTTTGCGTTTGTGGGACGACACTCCCCCAATAGTAGGAAGATAATCAATGTGCTAAGCTCCAAAGAGACAATGCAGAGAGTAGAGAGGATCATCAAAGGTCATGATTCTCCTTCATCAACATGATTTTTTTTTTTTGTTCTCTTGTTATGATATTTGGTTTGATTTCTAGCTTGCTTATAGTCATTGTTTAAGTTGTATCCTTTGAAGTGTTGCATGTTTTGTTTTGCAAATAAGTATGAGTTTTTCCCTTTGTGTTGGTCCCAGTTGGTGATCTCTTGATACATATTTTTGGATGTAAAAGGGTTGGGGCCATTTCAAAAACCCCTTCACAAACTAGTCAAAAACAATTCATAGCCCTAGTAGAAACCCAAGGCATAAAAATTTTCACTTTTGATATTCAATTTGTTAATTGTATCTTGTTCCTATTTCAAAATTTTGCCTTTTCCAATCCTATCATATTTAATACAACCTTCTCCCATGGAGCCATGGCTTCCTATAAGACTAGCTCTTGGGAGATCCTAATCTATGATCATTTAAGGATATTAAAAATATACCAAAATCCATAGCAATCTATCTTCAAAATATGGAAAGGTTATGCAAAAATAATACCATAATATTATAAATTCTATCAAGCTCTCAAGAATTTAAACAATTTAGGTCTCAAGTGTTCAAGCATTCAAACATTCAAAAAAGTTAGATCTCAATAATTAAAGCACTCAAAATCGCAATATCCTAAGCATCACCAAGCAACAAGCAATTCCATCAAGCTTCCTAAGCATAAGGGGATCTCAATCTTGGTATCTCATAGCTACAAGTCTACTTGGGTTGTGCTCTTTCCTCATCTTAATTTTTTCATCATATATACTTTGTAGCACTCTAATGTTTGTTCATTGTATGTAAAATTTACTTTAATTCAATCATACGTGTATATTCTCACCATCTTGTTTCTTGAATCATCTAATTTACATTTCCACAAGTAATATTTTGGTCTCACTACATCCATTAGATCTTGTGCATATTCTAGTTAGAGACATTTATTGCATCACCCACAACATTTTTTATATCATCATATAAACATCAATTTATTACATACATAAGATAAATCTATCCAAAATTACAATTTTGGTAGTCTTTTTGCTCCTTGTTTTGATCATAGTCACAAAACACAAAAGTGTTATCAGTCATTTAAATCATTAGTAATGTTATCACTCACCTAGAAGTGCTTTTGTCACTAAGCACATAGTACTTATTTTCATTAATTTGTAGTTATTTATCTCATATTTAAATAAGGACCTAATGCTAGTAAAGGGATCCATATACTATCCTCTAGCTTAGGAAAACCTCTTTACTGGTGATCTATCATGTTTTTCTATGTTATAGGTGAAAAAAAGTGTCATTAGAAAGCAATAGCATTGGTGGTGCTTCTACTAGAATATCAATGCTTTTGTAGAACTATAGCACTTATTATTTTATGGAAGAAAACCAAGTTTTTCTAACCCAATATTTTTATTTTAGTATTTATATTCTAAGATTTTTTTTTCCTACTATACATATGTTTTTGTTTCTATATTTCTATTTATTTACGATGGATAAAATAAAAGGAAAGAAAACTAGTTAACATTAATTATTAGATGACCATCCTCAATCTTATTATGATTGAAAGCAAAATCACATGTATTTGTATTAGGATTGATTTTTTGCATTATCCTTGAACCCT